>PVHY01012981.1:0-42690 GCA_004024945.1 Uropsilus gracilis | reverse complement strand
ATCCATTGGTCTGTTTGTCTGTTTTTGTACCAGTACCATGCTGTTTTAAGTATTATGGCTTTGTAGTACAGTTTGAAGTCTGGAATAGTAATACCTCCATTCTCTCTTCTGTTTGTCAATAGGGTTTTGGCTATTCGGGGTCTTTTGTTGTTCCATATGAATTTCAGTAATTTTTGTTCTATCTCTTTAAAATATATCACTGGGATCTTTATTGGAATTGCATTGAATCTATAGATGGCCTTTGGTAGTATAGCCATTTTGATGATGTTGATTTTTCCGATCCATGTACAGGGAATGTCTTTCCCTTTTTTTACATCATCTTCTATTTCTTTTAGTAATGTTTTATAGTTTTCTTTGTATAGGACTTTTACGTCTTTTGTTAGGTTAATTACCAAGTATTTGATTTTCTTTGGTGCAATGGTAAATGAGGTGTTTTTCTAATTTCTTCTTCTTTTGATTGATTCTTTGCATATATGAATGCTGTTGATTTTTGCATGTTGATTTTGTATCCAGCTACCTTACCGAATCGGTTTATTATTTCAATCAGTTTTTCTGTTGATTTTTCTGGATTCTCTACATACAGAATCATATCATCCGCGTATAATGATAACTTTATTTCTTCGTTCCCTATTCGGATTCCTTTTATGTCTTTCTCTTGTCTTATTGCCCTAGCTAGGAATTCCAGAACTATGTTGAAAAGGAGTGGAGAGAGTGGGCATCCTTGCCTGGTTCCGAACTTTAATTGGAATGGTTTCAGTTTTTCCCCATTGAGGATGATATTTGCTGTGGGTCTGTCGTATATAGCTTTTATTATGTTTAGGTATGATCCTTTTATACCAATTTTTTCCAGGGCTTTAGTCATGAAAGGATGCTGAACTTTATCGAATGCTTTTTCCGCATCTATTGATATGATCATATGATTTTTGTTCTTCTCTTCCCCTCAAACAATTGAATGTGGAATTACCATTCGACCCTGCAATCCCACTACTAGGAATATACCCAGGGAACATGAAGACATTAATTCAAAAGGACACATGTACATGCATGTTCGTTGCAGCCCTGTTTACTGTTGCAAAGAATTGGAAACAAACCAAATGCTCCCAAACGGATAATTGGCTAAAAAAAATGTGGTACATATACACGATGGAATACTACGCATCCATCAAGGAGGACAAACACATGTCATTTGCAGCAACCTGAATGGAACTAGAAAGACTCATATTAGCAGAAATAAGCCAAAAAGAAAAAGAGAAGTACAGCATGGTCTCACTTATATGAAGGATATAGGGAAAATCAAACAAACAAATAAAAAATGAAAACAACCAATGGGACTGAACCATGGAGCGAGAGAGGAAGAGGGGGAAGAAGGCAGGGGAGGTGAAGAGCTCGAAAGATCAGGATAGTTAACAAATGTTAGTGAATTGGGAAAGCCCTGGGATAAAAATAAATAAATAAATAAATAATTAATTAATTAATAAAACAAAAAAACCATACACACACTTACCATATATCGGAAGAGAACAACAGGCCAAACAGCCAACAACTAAACATCAACTTAACCAAACAATAATTTGCAGAAAAATGGGAGGCGTGACTGAAGGGGGGATACAGAGGGGGGATATGGAGGGAGGAGGAAGGGGGATACAGAGGGGGATATAGAGGGAGGAGGAAGGATCAATTAATGCACAATTGTGACAAATCAATAAAATGAATTTAAAAAAATAAATAAAAAGTTGCTGGAAAAAATAAATAAAATTAAAAAAAGAAAAAAAAATAAATAAACTGGCAGAAGAAATGTGCAGGCCTATTTCCAAAGGAAACAGATGACCAACAGGTACTTGGAAAGGTGGTCAACATCTTCAGTATGACTGGTCATCAGAAAACTGCAAATCAGTCACATAAAATATCACTTGATATTTGTTAAAGTGTTTATTATATATATTAAAAAAGATGTGTGGGTAAAGATGTTGGGAGAAGGGAACACTTGTAAACTGCTGGCTGGAGTGTAAATTGGTGTTGCCTTGATGAAATTTAGTACAGCTTCACCAAAACATCAAAAAATGGAACTACCAGATGATCTAGCAATTTTACTTCTAGGCTTTTATAGGGAGCAATGAGAACATTAACTTCTAACTTGAAAGATATATACAACACCATATTTATTGTAGAGCTACTTAAAACAGTCAAACAGCCAACACATGCAGACAACCTAAGTTTCACTAACAGTAGATAAAGTGCTAAATGCACACAATGGAATATTATTCAGCCTTGAAAAAAGAAAAAAGGAAAATATACAAGAAAACTGTCAAAGGCTGCCAGCTAAAACCAAACAAAACTCATAACTATAAAATAAAAAATAAAAATTTCATCTTACTATCTTATCTAGCTTCGAAACACTAAAAACAAAACTGACATAACAAATATCAAAAAAACAAAAATCAGCTTTTCCATCCGCCCAATACTTACCTTAAAAAACATTCTTTAAAAATTACCAACAATATATAAGTATATCCACTGCCCACCATTATCTCACAAGAACTAATGTTTTACCCAAATTTTATTACCATAACTATTAATATTCCCTAGTTAATTAATCATAAAACATTCTATTAACCACCGTTTTCCCCCTTACCTAGACTCTATAAAAAGTCTAGTAATTTACCTAAATGTTGCTCCCAGACATGCTTCAAATAGCCCACAGTCTTTAACTGTATAATCCCTCTCATTCATCCTTTCTCACAGCCCTGAGCCCAAGTCTTTACAGAGAACATGAAAGAATCTTTGGGGACAAAATAAAATATGACTGATTGAAAAAGAAAATACATGTACAATATTGAATGTATACAATTAAGAAAAGGTACATATAGAAAACTCATGATGAAGTATGGAGATGATTGAGTAAAGGTGACCAGAAAGCCCAAATTTTATCCCCACAAAGAAAGACCAATTTATGGGTGTAATCATAGAAAAATAGAAGGCAAGTATAAACCTCTTAATCTAGAAGCTTGTACTTGTAGAATAAGGAAAATAATTAATAAAGAAAGAAGTTGGAATAGTGAAAAAAAAAGAAATACAATATATAGGATAGCTATTTCATTTATACTTATGCAATGCTTATTCTAGGCCAGGAACTTAGCTAGAAACTTTACAAAAAACAAATGCTAAGTAAGATTGTAGATCAGATTCATATATGCTGACAATTTCATGAATGTAATGCTTCCCTTAAGATATCTATACTTAGAAATTTGAATTGCACATCAAAATAAAACATGGTTCAAAGAATAAGTGAAAATACTTAAAAACAACTATTTAGAAAAACATAACATACAACCAGTATAGAAAGTGGCAAAATCTTTCAGGAAAATTTATAACCTCAAATAATTCTGGGAAAGAATGAAAGGTAAGTTTAATAAAAAACAATATATCATGAAAGGTTAGAAAAATGTAGCAAAACAATCTCCAAGAATACTATCAAAAAAAGGAGATAACATTGCAGCTGCAGCCAAGTTAGAAATTTTAAAAAATATTTATAGATTTATAACCTAAATTTGACAATTTAGAGTGTAGAGAAAATTTTCTGGAATAATAGCATAAATACTATTTACTCCAAAAGAACTAGTCTATCTGAATTGTCTTAATCATTATATGTTTTGCTTATAATCAAACAAAGCTAAATATCTCCAAAAGAAAATGACAGGCTCCTCTGGTTCCTTTCACACTGCCTGCCATAGCACTGTTGGTGGTCATGTGTTCAAATGGTGTTCCAGAAGACACCCAGCAGTATGAGATGGAAAAATCAATTTTTATTTCACCAAATTGCAAAAATTTGATGATTTAGCTGCTAGAGAAAAATAAACCTGTCTTGTTTAAACTACTGATAATATGGTTCTTTAGAGAACCACATTGTATGCAAATTTCTACTGCTCCATTTATAAAGGTCATATGTTTCTAAGATGGTAGCTGGTGTTTATACTATGATATCCAACTCCAGACAGTTGTCAGCATAAATGAGAAAATAAAAACGGAACAAAGTCAATCAATCTATTCCCCTTTAAGGAGATTTGATAAAATTTCACCCAATGATTTTCTTTTAAATGTCAAGGCCCAATCTCTGTCATGTAACCACAGTTGACAATATAGAAGCACATCATTTTCCATCCAAAGTAAACTTTGGTTGTTAATACGAAGGTGCACATGTATTTTAGGTAAGTCAAATAATTGTGCCAACTGGCACTTTTCTACCATGCATTAACATAAATAAAAGTTCTTCAACATAAAAAAAGAAAGAAGACTGTGTATTAAATAGTTTTGCATCATCAACAGCTGGCAAGTTACAAAAACTAAGAAAAAAACAATTTCATTTACTAACTTAGTATCAGAAACACCTTTTTTGCAAAACTAGATGGTATAACCATAAGCTCAGTTCATATTTCTTTTACTAATTTACTCTCAGACAAAGTCAATAATGGTGTTAGAAAGATCTGCTTTTAAATCTATATTTCTATACTGTTTATAATTGTTTTTAACTAAATAGTATAACACAAACTAAATAACCTTTTTGAGATTTTATCTTTCATCTACATATTAGTTTAGTAATACCTAAACTTAAAAAAATTGCTGAAATCAATAAATATGGTAGGTGTAAAGTACACATGAAAATGTCTGGCACCTGGTAAAGCAAAGTAATAGATATGCTTAAAGTGAATACTATTCCTATTTCAGAGGGTAGAGAGGATGAGAAATTTAATATTTTTCATTCATTTTTGATCCAAAGTTTTTGACTAAAAATAATGTACTTCACTGCAAAAGTTATCTAAGGCAGTAAAAATGATTCATTCTTGATATTTGTTTTCATCAAGAAAATTTACGCTAGAATAAAAACAAGCACTGCAAATTATTTTCTCTTTAGTCCTTATTCTATACAGAAACCAGTTAGATATAAGAAACTGAGAGAAAAATAAAATGTCCATCAGAAAACAAAACAAACACAAATAGATTTTATTATTTAGCATTGTCTAGTGAGAGGAAATTTCACATTTATTTTTAATATAAATCCTGCACACTGCAATTTTGACTTTGTTTACATCTTCTTAGTGAAACAAGTAAACAGGTACTCTCACTGACTGAGAGGAAAAATAAAAACAGTATTTGTATAAAGCAAGAGTTCTATTATAATAGAACTTTAATTTTCTATTACAATAGACCTTAATTTTCATATAAAGACTAGAATAACATATTGGGAAAATAGCAGCTCTCTGCCCATTATATTTAAATTTTTTAAAAGGCTTTTATAAATTGACTTCATAAAAGTCTAAAGTCGCTAAACAAACACCAATAAAAATAGGTTCATGGGTGGAAAGAGTAGATACAATCTTATCTAATGGGGTAAGAGAGTCAGCAATCTTTGAAAACGTATTCATCCTCTTGGACCCAAGGGATGTTCAGGTAATTGAAAAAGAACACTGATTCTAACTGCTCAGCATTGCTGCACACATGAAAACACCAAAACTGTAGTTAAATAATTATAGTACACTGCTTAGAGAGCATAAACATAATGGCAGTGTTTCTGAGCTTTTAAAGATTTTTTGTCATGCTTTTACACAAAAACAGGTGAATTTTATGTAAAGTTTAGGTATTATAATTCACTCACTGTTTAATTTAGATATTTGCCTACTGCTTTAAAATTCTACTAATCAATATAGATTTGACAATGTAATTATTTTCCATATTCTTACATAATCCTATTTTACCAGAATTCTTTTTAATATAACTTACAATAATTAAAACCCACATGATCAATCAATAGAAATCCCTGGACACTTGCTAGTTTCGGTGACATTATCCAGCAAAACAATACACTCATTCTTGGGGATTTGTTTGTGGCCTTTTTGGGTATTTTCATTTCAAATTCTTCTTTAATGGAACTGTTGCAAAAAAAAGATAACATCTAATAAAGATGAGACAACCACTGGAGATTTATATAAGGTATACCTATACGAAAAAATATAAACAAGGGGGTAAAAGAGATGAAACCATGACTAGGCGAGATGCCAAAGTATGGAACCAAATTAGAATATCTGGCAAAGATCTTATGCTTACAGGTTATATGATAGAAGCAGTGGCACTAAGAAAATGACTGAAGAAAGTAATATGCAGAGAAATTAAAATTACTAACGCTCTATGAGTTAAAACCAGAGAACAAAGGCATTCTGTAGATTTTAAATGGCTCGGAATGGAGGCACATTAGAATCAAATGATAGTAAATTATGAGTAAGCATTTAGAGAACACTTTGGGTGAAATAAAATTGAGTGTAGGTCAGTGAAGTCCAACAACAGAAAAATATCAGAGCTGTTGGGAGAGTCTTAGAGATGATGCTCACAGACAAGTGGAAGCTTGAAAGAAAAGTATTGGTGACTTTAGAATGTCATTGAAATACAGAATCTGCCCAGATGAAAAGGTCTAAGAATGTTTATCTGCCGCTAAAGAGAACTTTATTTCTTTGATACTCAATAGTAAAAAATGGCATTTCCAGTGAAGATAATTGCAAACCTCTTAATTTGTTAATATTTTATTTTGAAGAACACAAAAATATGCATCTTAGAATCATTGCTAAAATACTATTTAAAGGGTGACTAGGAATTATAAAATGTACCTGACTAAATGAGTGACTTCTTACATATACATTTATATATGTATATACACATATATACAAATACACACACATATTGTCATTTGAATCATGGCTAAAATTGTTCTTCTTACTTGTTGAAGTGTTTAACTTTAAGCTGAATAAGTTATAATTTGAGAAAAGCATACTTGTCTCAAACATTCGTTGTTGTTCCTTTGTCCCCTAATTATAATGTTGCTAATTTATCCTTTTGTAGGTACTAAATTGTATTCCATTCTCCGAGCTTTTTTTCCATACATCTCAAAAAGTTAATATCTTTATTTCAAGGCATCTTGATTTTGGAAATGAAATTAAGATATATGAGCATTTTCAAACTTAACCCTTTTTAATCATCCATTTTAACGAAGTCTTCAAATATGATGAAAGATCATTCTGCCTTTTATATTAATTGGACATAAAGTTGGAATCTACATTAAATGCACTTACTGGCATTCATACATACATAGCAGTTTTTCAGTGTGTCATATATAATTTTTATGTGGTGGATGATATATGTAGCAACTCAAAATATAAACCACCTGTTGTTCACATTTTCACTGCTGACAGTACTGCATTGTTTAGCTTTTTCTACAATGTGTTGTGTGTGTCAATATTGATTTCAGAAAAAGTAATAAAGGATCCTGTCAAAATAAAATTAAAACCTAAGGCAATTTACTTTGCTGAAGGGGGTCAGCTTTAATAACCATCACCATCTTACCAGAACCGCTGTGAAATTTCATTAACACTGTACTCCAGTCACATATCAGCTAGGTTTACAATTACTACTTGATTATATGTCTGTATAGATCGTTAGGCACAAGTCTCCTTTTGTGCCCTGTATCATTCAGTGCATGGGGTTGCTTTTCAATTCAAAGAAACTGTTCAAAGAAAGAAAATGATAATAAAGAAAGATCGGCATTGGAAATGTTCCTCAACTCTGTACAAAATTACTGAACACACTACAATTTCAAAAAAATTAGAGCTTTAACTTATTCACCTTTATGTTAGAAATCTACTTGTGATCAAACTGGAGTGATTGTGCATGCAAATATAAAGAAAAATATGCAAGAGTTTGTAGGAGTCAGGGTTATAGAATAGAAGAAATATGTAATTATCTTTTTCCTTTACTGTGAGGTAAGAAATATTCTCAGTCCCACCTGCTATTTGCAAGTACACATTGACCTACCTATGAAAGGCATTAGAGAACAAGCCTAAATGAACATAATTCCCAAATGGCAATAAAACATGGTGAGTAATTCAAACATGTACCCTGTCATCCAGAAGGGTGATGTTTCTATGTCATTCTTTTCAATATTGGTAATTTTATGTTAAATTCTGAGTGAAATTATTTCATGTTTTTATTATTGCTTCAGTAAGTAACCTTGTCTTGCATGGAACTCAAAAAAGACAACTAAGCTCTGAATGTTTTCCCATAATAAATAATATATTGAGGTAAGATTCTAGTATTCTTACATTTGTGTGTATTTGAGAGGCAAACTATAAGTTTTCTCATGAAAAATAAGCAATCAATAATTTTTCAGAACACATCAACATTGAGATACATTTAAAAGGTAGATTTTTTTTCATTCACAGGTTTTCAATACAAGCCAGTGTTGAAGTATCTTGAGCCACTGGACAGGATATTAAAAGGCCAATCAGTGGTTTGGGGGGTAATTATATACCATCAAGCCGATATCAAGTGTTCTTCATACTTCTCAGAGTTTATAGAGTGATGTTTCTAGAAACATCATTCAAAATTTCCTGTCAAGAGATTCATTCGTTTATTCTTTTATATTTCAGTTTTCCCTTTAGGACTATGGAGCTACATTGAACGTTTTTGCACAGTGATAAGTCCCTTCTAATCCTCAGCAAGGCAGAATGATCCCTGGTCCACTGAAGTTCTTGTACTTTTCTTGGTCAGTTACTAGTAGTTGAGTCACCTTAGACAATGCATGGGGTTTCTTTTCATTTCAGGTACAACTGTTTCATAAAAATGATAATACAAAAAGACCAGTATGGGAACTGCTCTTCAACTCTGTACAAAAATTACTGAACAATTTAAATTTCAGGACATTTGAAACTTTAACCTATTCATATATTATATGCAGGCATTAAAGGGAGATTGGAGCACATTAACTCCCAACCAGGTAGGTAGATATTTTCAGTCCTATAAAATGGCAATTTATAAAAGAAAAGAAGTCCTCCATATCTCACTTAAAGTTACATTTCTTCCTTCCTTCACATTTTGGAGGCTACAGTCAGAAAAAGAAACTCTTGGCTTCTTTATTTATATCATGTTTTTGCCAAAGGTGCCACTAACACTTCCAAAATTGAAATGGGGGAGTTGTAAAGTGTTACAGAAATAGGAGTATCTTTCTTTTGGGACTTTCATGACTTGACTTAGTGGTTCCTGGACTAAACATCGGCCCAAAGCTGATTCTTGCTCCCATGCTTATTTCCAAATGTTCTTAGAAGACTAAAACTGTCTTCAAGATAGTAATTCACATTTCTCTCCATTCAGAATAATGCATCATGTTTGTATATTCCTACCTCTTCACCAAGTGCCTGGATACTGCAAGCACTAGTGGCTAATTTTCTATTGAGCACTCCAAAACCCTTGTAGCATCCTCTAGTACAGAGTTTTAAAACACTTTCTGCTTCCAACATTGTGTCCCACATTCTACCTTAGAAAAACACGTCAACAAGTCGTAGGTCCAACATTTGCTGACCTCAACAACCAATTACAGCCACTTCCTGCCTAAATACTTCTCAGGGTCCTCTGAAAAAATATCATAGTTCTTTTGATTTTACAGGTATGAGTTTACTTATCTACCTGGAGAAGGGTTTTAGAACCAGTGATAACACTCCAAATCCCCAAAATTCTCTCCAAAGAACATGATTCTCTGATTGTCACCTTAGCACTTTAATTTCAGCCCTGTGTTTTTAAGAAGGTGTCTATGAGTCCCTTTCTTTACAAGGGTGACTGAGCACTCATTTTGAAATGTGAGATCAATTTATCCTTCTTATTTTTAAACTCCAAAGGTATTAAGAGTAAAATAATCCCCTCTTAAAAAGCTCATTCTTCTCCACAGGGTTTTAAAACACAGCATACTATAGTCTAATACTATGTAAAGTACTCAGAATCCGTCAAGAATAACTACTAAGGTTAGATTTGCAATATTTTCTTGCCTTAGCCAATGCTCCCTACTGATTTTCAACTGGTCTTTAAAAAAGAAAATCTACTCCCACCCATTTTAAAACACCAGACTTTTATGAAAGAAGAGATGTTAAAGAATATCCAAATTAGTTATTTGCAAGAAAGAACTGCTTGTTTATTTTCAGCTATGATGCATCAAGCCATTCTACTAACACAGTAAGAACTCTCATTTATCTGAGCTTTTGTTCACACAGCTCTTTGGAAATTTCTTCTCCTACTGTTTTGACTATCTGGAGAAATGCAACTCATTCTTTAAAACTCAGGAAAAAATATGTATCTTATTTCTTTCTTTCTCTTATTTATCAGGACAGAAAAAAACAATCTCCTTAAATGTAATTCAATGTAATTCAATGATATGTATATTGATCTTCACGTACTTATTTTACTTGTATAATATAGTTACTTAATTAAAATATCTTTTTATAGACCATTAGACTTTGAGGTTCCAGATGATTGATAGTTTATTTTCCAGTTATTTGTTATATTGTCAAGAATATCACTAATACCTACTTGGTATTAGCATTTGTATTGGTAAATACAAATGTTTGTTATTAATCATTTGACTATGCATACAAATATTGTGCAGGCTTTTATTGTGTTTGACTCACATGTAGTGATAGCAAGATAAGAAACCTGAACTTGACTGCAATTGGGTTTACTGTATTCTAAATAGGTTTTCTTAACTTATACTAGCCTTTAATTTCAGTGAGTAATCACATGCTGACCATTCATATATTCATATGTTCACTCTGAATGTTAAAGTTTATTAGAAAAAAAAATACATTGATTATATTGTTTACATGCTAGAGAAGCAAATTCTTTTTTTAAAAAGTAGATTGGGGGCCTAAAGTCAGTAGACAAATAGTCTCCAATGTGCTCATTGCTGTTGAAGAAATAAACTGTAAGGGACTCTTTATTTTGAATAGTTCTTGTTTACTAAGAAAAGACCATGGTCACTGGTGAACATGTCTTATTGAAAACAGCAATTATCCTGAGAGAAACCTTCGATTTAAGAAAGTTTAAATCAGTCATTAGTGTGTGGTAAAGAGATACAAGTCTAAAAAAGAAACCCATTTCTGTTTATGATTTATAAAATCATGTACTTCTGAAGGGCACATATTAAATTAATCTTCTGTCTCAACTTCTGAAACAATTTTAGATTTTTCTAAGCCTTTATTCCATTTTCAATTCCTCCATGAAGTAGTATTTATTACATTCACACTATGTGAAAAATAAATTTGTAATGGATTATAAAAGCAATAGGATAAACTATAAAATAAAATATATGTTTCTGAGACACTTGGGGGATATATATATATATATATATATATATAGCAGGAAATACTTAAATGATAAATATGAAAATTACAGGTATTAAGAGAGGTTTAACCTGTTGTAAAAAAAAAGGGGGGGGGAGATTGCAATAGTAGAGTGAGCATTGAGGTAGAAACTGAAAAATAGAAAATAAGTTAAAGGATAAGGGATGATGAGAGATATCTTGCATATAACCATAAAATAATATTTTAATCATCTAATGTTTACACTGTATTCAGAGGAAAACTATTTTATCATGCCATTAAAATATCTATGATAAAGACAACAACTAGACAGCTTCTGGCAATGTAAAATATTTTCAAATTAGATTTGTTTATATATATTTCTATTTCTATGTATATATATATGTATATAACAGATGACCAACATATCATACTTTTTCTTTTTATTTATTTATTTATTTATTTATTTATTTATTTATTTATTTATCTATATTTCACATCATTTCAGTCCCTGGGGGTCACCCACCACCTCCTCCTCCCACCCGCTCCAGCTGGTCCCCATTCTCCTCTTGTGCAGTTTCATTTGGTTGACCATATATTAGTGAAACCATTTGGTTTCTGTCCCTTTCCATCTGGCTCATTTCTACTAGAATGATTTCTTCTAGGTACATCCAGGTTTCCATAAATTCATCAAATTTGTCATTTTTAATTGCTGAGTAATATTCCATTGTGTATATGTACCACATCTTTTTCATCCAGTCATCTGTTTTGGGGCATTTGGGTTGTTTCCATGTCCTTGCAATTATAAATAGTGCTGCAATAAACATCCGAGCACAGGTGTCCTTTTGTACCCACATTGAGGTCTCCTTTGGGTAGATTCCCAGAAGTGCAACTGCTGGGTCAAATGGTAATTCCATTTTCATGAGTTTGAGGAGCAAGTCCTCTCTTGGAAGTTGTCAAACAAGTATTTATTTAAGGGGTGGATGAACTGTTAAAATAACTGGAATAAATTCAGTGATGGTTATATAATATGAAAAAAGTTATTTTGAGTTGCACTTTGAAAAAGAAAATTCCCCCTAAGATATCATTACAAATTTATATGCTATTAGAACTTATAAAATTATAAACTGACTTTAGGACAAAAAAGGAATAAATAACAGATTTACTAGAATTGTTAGATGATAGATATATTTTGCTCATTTTTAAGTGATTCTAAGCATAGCATATTTTGAATTACCGTCTTAAACTATTCTGTTTATAAGAATTTTATGAAATTATCAATGGGATTTAAGTTGCTTTTATAACTAAAGAATCTATCTCATATAGTGAAGTGAACTATTTAACACTTTAATAAAAATATCTTTATTACCAAATGTATTCTTTATGTCTACATATGGAAAATGTTGTAGAACACAAGAATGGTTGTTTTGTTTTGTTTTAACATAAGAAATCAAAATGCTGAACAGTAAAGTTAATATGTACCTAAAATTCCTTAACTTTTAAGCCTCTTCATATGCACTCAAAAGTCTTCTTCGTCTAACTCTATCTCATATTTCACTGCAAAGCTTGCCAATCAGTTACAGTCTTTGTCCCCATGTCACTTTCATCCCATTGGATGACTGTCATGGGAGCTGCCCAATGGTGCACTGCTAATGAGACAGCTTAAAGAGCAGCTGGGGATGTGCAATTGCTGGATTAGGGTCAAGGCCAAGACAGAAAATGGATGAGAGAGATAGAGTCTGAATGACTGCCAATAAACAGGGGTTCTATTATTCTACTAAAGCAGGACATTCATTACCATCTATTGTAACATAATTTGGGTTCAGTCAAACTGTCTTTCCCACTCTTTAGATTTACAATTCATAAACCACAAATGGCCCAAAGGGTGCATTGTCCCTTGTGACCAAGTAACCCTGGGTGAGGGGAAGCACGGCAGAAATGAATGAGCTATGAAGTCCTTAGTGTGAGCACCATCAGGCCCCAAACTGTCTTCTTTGGCACTTTGACATAATTGTAGGCACAATGCCGAAATAGTTTTGCATCTCTCTGCAGTCAGTTTGCTCATTAAGCAAAGATAAAATAAAAAGTCCTTGTTTATCCTTTGCAAAAATCAAACTGATGCTAACAGGCAGTATCTCTATGCTAATTTCCTCTAGTTATTGGAAAGATTACTGCACAGAAACAGAAATGGAGTTTGTTTTTCCATAAGGAACCCTTGTTTATTTAACATCATGTTCCTGTAAGTCTCAAAGAATACCTGTTTTGTTTTTCAGCAGGTTTGTGTGGCTACTGTACATGAAAAATAAATGCATAAAGTAGATCTCATGTTCTTTTGCATTTAATCACAAAGTTTTCTTTTAAATAAATGAGTTTAACCTTCTTCCTCTTACCCTCTCCTTTATTCCTACTGATTGTGTGTGTGTGTGTGTGTGTGTGTGTGTGTGTGTGTGTGTGTGTTGGTGGTAGGGATTATAATACTTATCATCATTTGGATTCAGTGTTAAAGTTCACCTACTATCAGAAGGAATGGAACTACAGTGCTGAGTTGTGCTGTTAGGAAGGCAAGTAAGTTTGGTGAAAAGAGAATAAATACAGAAATTCTGTATAATCTAACCAAGGAACAGTAAATATAGTCAATAATTACAATAAAGTAAGGAAAAGAATGTGATATTTGGTTAACCAGATCTCCAGGGCAAGTGGACCTCACAGAGCATTCTTCACCTCTATTAAATGGCCACTTAAGTAAATCACAGGTTTAATTACTGAATGTACAACTGATGTCCTTATAGATCTTTTTAACATAAATTAGGTACCTTTTACATTATTCCTGATTTTATGAGATGCATATAAATCAAACCACACTGACTTTTTCCTTCTTGGCTGTTGAGGTTTCATCTTACAAGTATGACTGCTTCACATGCTGCTGCAAATGTACATCTACTACCATTTATTTTTTTTTTCTGTGTATACTTTATAGAATAGGTATTTTAAATACTGGTCTTTTAGCTTGAACCTGCCCACATAAAATCATAGTCAATGACCCATTAGCAAAATCTGTCACTGATTCCTCCAAAAAATTACTTTGTAAATAAATTTGCAAATTTAAAAATACGCATTGCCTTGTTCAAGTCTTAGGAACAGGAACAGAATTGTCTCTTAATGAGTCAGGGTGATTTAATGTGCTGGTTTTAAATATTGTCATATTAAGAACCCTGACACTTAACATTAGAAAGCCACAATCTGATCAACAACATCTGTAAACTCTTAACAAAATCATCTTTACTAAAGGTACTACACAGTGATTATTTCTTAAGTGTGAAAACACTAGTGTTCCAGCAGTAGCTGTTAGTTGTAGCTATGTCCTATATTGAAGATAATGTAGTTTATCTGTAAATCATTTATCTAATAAGTTATCTATTTTTCATGCTAATACAACCCATATGAATTAATTTTTAATTAGATCCTTTGAAAACATTGATTTTGGGTATTCAAATAAATGAAATGTGATCTTATAACAAATTTAGTGTGATGCATGCATAGTAATAATACAATCGTATATTTTACAATAGCCATTTTTGTCAGACATAAAAATTGCTTCACCAAGGTGCATTCCCATTCCCCCTTTGTTCATGATAAAAATCTTACTTTGAGTCTATGTTTAGTTGTTCCATTAACAATTAATGAGTCTATGTATTAAATGTTATAGACAAGATTTTTTTCAGGAAATGCTTAAAGTGATTGAATGGGGGGAAAATACTGAAGGACGAGAAAGAGGAAAGAAAAAGGAAAGAGGAAGGGAGAAGGGAAAATTGTATTTATAGTTGCCATCATATTCTAACGGATTCTACTATTGGGTGGATCTTTGATTTGGGGTGAAAATGTTTGGAAAAAACCTATAAAAACTTAAAGGTAGAAGCTGGAATTTTTTTTTAATTAATCAGGAAAATTGGAAGGACTTACTGAGTCTGTGTGTCTTCTTCAATGGAAAGAAAGTTGTCATAAATGTTAAGCTTGAAAATCCTTTTCTGGGGAGAAGGCTGAAATATTGGCTGGGATAAGAAATAAGTATTAAGCATTTTTATTCCATAAAACTTTTAAAATTTTCAATAACATTACAAAAGAAAGCATGATATCTTTAGTAAATGTGTAGACTTTGAATGAAGTGGTTGGTAAATGCACTGCAAACACAAAATCAGCTTCTAAGTGAGAAGAAAAATAGGCTACTATAGCTCATATACTTTCAGGTGCAGCAACATGTCCTAAGGCATCATGGATCCTTTAAATGTCATGAGACACAAAATGCTTTGTCAACCACTGCTCACTGTTTTGCTATATAGCATTACAGCATTTTGTAATGATCATTTGTATTTAGCTTTTACTATGATACAATGTATTAAGTACTTTAATTCTCACAACATACCTCATCCATAAGGAAGGTCTTTCTACTATTTTATTCCCATATAAAAAATAAATGACTGGAAACCATGTAAACAATTTGGTTTAAATCACAAAACTAGTAAGTCATGAAGTTGAAATTCAAATTCAGGGAGTCTGACTTCACAATCCTGTTCTTAACCACTGAATTTGACTAGTAGGGAAGGAAATGCTAATGTGTTCCCCTAAGCATTGCATTTCTGCCAGGAATGGCTTTACTACCTAGAGAGAATTGGTCTTTTGGAATAAAGCCCTAAAGACAAATAGAAACTTTGAAATAAAAAGAATGATGACCATATTAGAGACTTTTTTAACATAATAATTGATTCACGAAAACATTTACTCACTCAGTTTCTAGGAGAGTTGTAGCATCATGGTCTCCTGAAAAATATGTTTATTTTTTAATTTAGCATATGTTTAAAATGATCTAAGTTCCCATTTTCTAACCCTTTTCCTTTACTTATTTCTAGTGAATTCTCAAAAAAAAAAAAGTACCTTCTTAAGCATTCTATAATTGTCAATAAATTTATGGTAGGATATTTTTGCACCTCTGAGTATCAGTTACCTTCTCATTTGAAATTTACTTGCCTGCAGATAAAGGTATAAGTAAATTTATTTTCCTAAAATCTGAACTAATATTATAGTTCAGATATATTTAATAATGAGAGTATGTATATAATACACAGACCCTTATCTCTACTACATTCCACCCACGTGTGTAAATGGTCACTTTCTTGTAGGTAAATGCAAACATTTATATTTTTAAAACAGTTTTATAAGTGTAGGAACAGCTATTAACTCAAAACAATATTAAAAACATACACCTGTTAATTCTGTTAGTGAAAAAGAAAATATTTTGTTATTTTAAATAACTATTTTTTTTCCATTCACTCACTAAAATAAATTCCCAGGGGATTTCCAGACACATTTCATATCTACAAGCTTAGAAAAAAATCTTCACAAATGAAGACATTAGTGGCAACAGTAATCAGAGCTGGAATAGAGAATGTAAATGAGAAGTGCTGTGTAAATCAGCCTCGATATCGTCCTGCTGCTTTTATATGTCCACTGTGGGTTGGGTTCATTGCTGCAGGAGCTCATTCTGGCTGGGTAAAAACTACAGTCAAGTTGCAGACCAAAACAAATGTCTCTCATTGGAATGCCAACAGAAAAGGGAATTTGGAGGCTTCTACAGATTACCTGCTTGCGCAACTCTATAATTTGCAGTCACATACTTGACGGCATGTACATTTATATTTTGGATAACGGTAGTTCTATAAAGTAATTCATCTAAAATGAAATTATTTTATTCTTTTTGGTTTTTTAGTATTAAATATTTTGTTTAAATTATTTTATTTTAATAAAATAATTGGTATTAATTCACCAACACTCTCTAGTTGAGTGGATTTTTTTTTTGCAGTCTCCTTAATCATTCACACTGATTATAATGTTTTAACTTTTTTCTTCATTCATAGCAAATTTCTCAGGTCTAAGAATATGGAAAGCTTATCACAATCATGAAGGAAAAAGCCTTTTAAATATTGGTTGGTACATACATAATATCTAACTTTAAAAAAAAAAATCCCAGATTTAGAAATTTTCCTTTTACACTAATAAAACTAAGCATTTGTTTTACCTTTTTATTTAAAAGCAATAAATCAACTTGCTTCTTAGAATTAACCTACATTTCATTGTAGGGTCTCTGTACATATCCATATTAACAGATTTATGTAATTTGTAAGCATTTATATAAAATATACTTAAACATATTATAAATTTTCTCTGCTAAAAATAAGATTTACTGCTGGGAAAAAGAGAATTTAAAATGTCATTCACTTCTGAATTAGTGTATAGTAATATAGTCTGTTTTTTTTAATATTCTGATGAAAGCTCCCTTGCATTTATGTATAGCTCCTTGAACATAGAGAAAGATTAAAATTGATGGTAATATCCATTTTTTCAAATGAGTGATCCAAGACTTAAAATCAGAAAAAAACTGAGAGTCCAAAATGATTTCAGACCCAACTATCTGAAACTGAAGCCGGTGCTCTTCCCCGCCATGCTAAAATGATAGGGAAGCTGGTTGTGTGGAGTCTGGTTGACTGTGGCACTTCATTCAAATTAGAACAGTCAGAAAAACAGTGAATAGAAAAGCAATTCCATCAGTTGTTTTACTTAATGGGCTTCTTAGACAGAATTAAGCAATAAATTGACACCTAGTAGTCATGTAGTTCCCACATAATAAGAAAGCAAATTTCAAAACTTAGCTAAACAGAGAATGAAAAGAAAAAAAAGCTGATAGAATAGCAGTATTTGCAATAAATTCATAAAATTTAACGGCATTTTTGACCCCAAGGCATTGCCGAAGAATTTTATAAATGTTATATGGAGGATTTTTAAAACTAATTTATTAAAAATTTCTGAACACTCACAATGTGCTTAGCATTGAATTCGAATAGAAGAATGCTATGATGTAAAAGATATGGTAACTGCATTTACCTCTAAATGAAAAGTATGATGTAGGAGCACTGAAAAATAGATGAAAAATTATAACTTAGAATGGAGATGATACACAGACAGATGCACCAAGTTGGAATTTGTACTTAATAAGCTGTTTATTAAACTATGGGAGATGAGTTGTAGGACAGAGCAAGCAGAGAGCAAGAAGTCCTGATGCTATGTAGTAATTTGGGTAGGTGAGAATTAGAGCTTGGTTGGGATTATTACCATTGTAGTAATACTCAGGTGTCAGTTTGAGTAATGGTTGTAGAAATGGGGGTTTCAAAAATATTTAGAAGAATTGTATTCAGGAAAAAGTAACTGATTAAGTATGTGTAGAAAGAAAAAGAAAATATCTAAGATTAATATTCTTATGCTTTTATCTAAGCACTCTTGTGTTAAGTTTTCTGTATGTCTAGCATGCCATTTTTCTGCTTCAATTTCAGTCTGTTCTTAAAACCTGTATCATATTTTTTGCTGCTAATCTTGCTTGACTCTTTATTCTTTAACTTTAACTTTTCTTCTATTAGGATTTTAAAAATTTAAGTGTTGTTTCCACTTTTACTCTCACTTTGTTATTTAAAACATTTGTAAGGGAAAAACAAAATTGGTGAAATAATTGCAAATTGCCCATTCTAATGCTCAAGTTTTGGTACTAACTTGTGTAAATTTAGGAAACCCACTGTATGTTCTATGAATCAGGTTTTCTATGGAGGCATTCCTTACATGATGCAAAGTTTCTTTAGGCAGTTAAGACCCATTGACATGATGGAATTAATTCCTATTTTCACCATCTCATTATTCCAGCATGCCAAGAAACATCTCTGCTGTGTTATTTGTCTCTTAACAATTATTGTCTCCTTAGTTCAGGCTTTCACAGTAATTCACACAGTGCATTTACATGCAGTTAAGTAGAAACTCTCACAAGCAAGCTATGATGAAATGTTCCCTCATTTTCTATGTGAATCTTAATTCCCTGTCTAACTAATATTTGCTTCTCTCTCATTCATTTCTAAGAAGCTGTATTCAGTGTGTCATGTAATTACATACCTAACACCAAAATTCCAAGTCTCATGAATATTTTCAAAACAGTTGATAAGAAAAAATATGATACATGTTTTAAGAACAGACTGAAATTGAAGCAGAAAAACGGCATGCTAGATATATAGGCAATTTAACACAAGAATGCTTAGATAAAAGCATAAGAATATTAATCTTAGATATTTTCTCTTTCCTTCTACACATACTTAATCAGTTACTTTTTCCTGAATACAATTCTTCTAAATATTTTTTAAACCTCCATTTCCACAATCACTACTCAAACTGACACCTGAGTATTACTACAATGGTAATAATATTCATTTGCTCATCATTTTTAAAGCATTTATATTAATAATAAATTTTAGTTCCCTAGTGGTGAAATTTGAGTATCCCCATAGACTGATCTCAGAATTTGGTTTGGTGCATTCTTTGAGGCAAGATATAAATAGGAGAGCTAATTATGTGTATCTCTTCTTTGCTACATGTTGTCATTTTATTGGTAGCTTAATCTGTTATGGTAGGAATAAAGAGACCATGAAAATTAAAAAAACAGTACAAACCAGATTTTCTTTCACCAGAAAGAAAACCAAAGCATATCATTGGTTTTGTTCCAAATTCCACTACTACTATGTCTGTTACTCACATTTATTTCCTGATTGTATTCTAAGCACAGCCTCTTCCATTATGCTGTGATATACTTCCTTCCCATTTTGACTAGGTGGAAAATCATGATTCTTGATGGGGTGGTATTATTTTGGGTTAGACATACTTTGTTCCAAATTACTTTGAGATGCACATCTTATACCTCTAAGAACAAAACTTCTTCAGTTACCAGCTTCTTCCTACATACTCATAAATTTATTGCAATTAATGAACCTGTATTGACAATCACTCAAAGTCATAGTTTACATTAGGGTTATACTTCATGCTATACATTTTGTGGGCTTGGCCATGGATATATGCATAATGACATGTTTCCTTTATTACAGTATGATAAGAGCAGTTTCACTACATAAAACAGTCCTGTGATTTACCTACTCATGCCTTCATTCCCAAACTCTGATAGCCGTAGATCACTGAACCTTCACCATATTTTGTGTTTTCTGGAATACTGTGAAGTTGTAATCATACAGTAGTCTTTTCAAATTGATTTCTTTCACTTAGTAGTATGCAATTAACTTTATTCTATGTATGTTTATAACTTTTAGCTAAAAAGTCCTAAAGAGAAGTTAAAACTGCCATTGACATAGAAGGTAAGGAGAAATTACATCTATATGTCAATATATTGTGTAATCTAGAAGAATAATATCTTTATAATAAGACAGTCTTTTAAGACTGAATAAGGAATAACTAACAGAATAGATGAGTAAAATTTGAATAGATGAGTAAAAATTGAAACTTAACAAAATATACAAAAATAAACACAGAGCATAAGATTAAATGCCTTTATTAATAAATCCTATCAGACTTTCAAAGATGCAATACTTATCCTTTTTAAACTCCCTGATACATTGAAGAGGAAGGGATATTACCAAATAGATTATATGAAGTCAATATTATCTTATTTGCAAAATCAGAAAAAGACATAACATGAGCACACACACATGTAGACCAATATCTCTGATTAACATTGATGCAAAAAAACCCTCAAAAAATCTTATTTAATCAATTCAACATGTTAACAGAATAACACACATATACAAGTGATTTATTCCAAGGATAGTTCAACATTAACAAATCAATTAATATGTCACAAAAAATATGAAACCATATGATCACATCAATAGATGTAGACAAAACATTTTGACAATATTCAGTACCTATTTATAATAAACTCAGTAAAATGGAAATTGGAGTAGTATATATCATCATATAAAAAAGGTCATATATAAAAAACCCATAGCTATACTTAAAACACCATACTCAGTGCTGAAAATTTGAAAGCTTTCCCTCTAAAATAATTTCTTTTAATACTAGATAATATTTGATAGTCTCAGTACACCAAAGATATTTGTACTGGTAGACATATCCCTTATTTTTCACAACTGAGAAATTATTCCACTTTCTTATGTTCTCATCATTATTTACTTTTTATTGTTCTTACTTTACTATAAATTTTATGATAACAAATTTGCATCTTGTTTCTGTTTTATTCCCACATTGCCTACTTTGATGTGCAGAAAAGAAAAGCATTCAATAAGTAAATGTCAAGTAAATGGATCATAATATTGAAAATTTACTTGTTTCATATTTTCACAATTCTACCATTTTTTCATTAAATCTGTTAACTTTTATCAAATAGCTATTGAAAAGATCTTTGAAAGAAATAAAAGTATGCTCACTTATTGTCACTTCATGATTGACTACAAATATACCAAATGCTATTGAGTCACAGGCCCTGCTTTGTGAGTGACACTTAAGATAATAAATTGTGAAGAAATTTGAAAAAGCTACTGGACTTAAAATATTTTTCTAAGGAAAATAATTCAAACCAACATGGTTTGTACAAGTACCCTTAACAGTCAGTGGGAGAGAAAACAACACTTGGAAAAACATGTTCCTCAGAAATATTTATTTAATGATAACTTCAAGGAAGGTGGTATTTGCATGAAAAAATTGATTTATTGACCACAGCATTGTGGGTCTTATATTTTTTGGTTTAAAACAAAGCTAAAGATTCCCAACAATATTTTTGTTTTGTTTTCCTTTGAGATAAATGTAGACAACTTAAGAATTTAATTTTAAAATGTCTATTACTATGCCCACAAGCTTATACACATTCATATCTGGGAAAATTCTTGAGACATCTCAAGTTCAATAGTTTAAACATTACAAAATATATACCACCATTCACTGTTATGCATGAAGAGTTATAACTTGCAATATCTTAATTTCTTAAAAAAAATGTATCAAGATTAGGTTCAGTCAGCAACCAATTCTAAGAACTAATTCACTGGGTCGGAGCAGGTGTCTCAGATTTACCAAGTGGAAGCAGCTGGCTATTTTTATTAAAGTGATCTTGGTTAATTCTAGTGTTAAGGAGTGTGTCAAAGCTTTGATCTCTCTCTGCTTTGTCTTCCCCCCTGATCATACACTACTCCTTAACCTCCATAAACTAGGTGCATTACACAAGTCTTTGCTGACAAAAGAAATGAACTAAGGGTGATTCCAAATGAGCAACATAAAACCATCCAAATAACATAAGAGAAACTAATCTGAAATGTATACACACAATAATATATTCCACAACACCGATCCTGCACAGGGACAACAGCAGTGTTTCCATAACTTATATTAAAAGACAAACTTGTGAATTATTTTTCAATAAGAAAGGGTAGACTTTTAAATTTAAATCATGTGTTCATATTTGGTTGATATAATAGCAAATGAAATAACAATTTTGAGAGGTTTACTCTTACTGATCACTATTGAGAGGTTTACTCTTACTGATCACTATTGCCCCAGTCAAAAGATGTTTGCTCATTTCCTGGAAAACCATCCTAGAAAAATGTCACTCTCCTACAAAGCAAGGAGGAATAATATAAAGGCACAGATAATAGCCTGGGAAACTGATATTCTGTATCATGTTCCATAGCTTAGTGCAGATGATTCCAAGCAAGCAACAACACGACACACTCACTCACACACACACACACACACACACACACACACACTGAATAGTAATTAACAATATTATAGGTAAAACGAGTACCAACAGGATGTCAATACTCTAAAAATAGTTATTATTATAATAGATCAAACTAGTAAGAATAGTAACAACTAAATTTTTAACAGAATTCTGATGTCATTGTATGACATATAACTTTTGCACTATTTAAATCTTAATAATTACTATATAGAAAGTTGTGTTTGTCAATTAAATCATTGAGGAAAAAAAACTCAGACTTTAGCACTTTTCTCAAAACTCGTAATTTGTAACCAGCTTCACCAGCACTTAAACCCAGGTTTCATTGCTACCAAAACTTTGTTACATGACCGTTACACTGAGCCAAATACGGAACAAATGTCAGAATATTTTTACATTAGAGTTTATAACAAAGCATTTATAACATCATAAGCATATCACATATTTGTTTAATAAATACATTTGCTCTTCTCAATTTACATTTAGACATTTGAATATTATTTAGATCAGCATTTTTCATAATGTGTACCTATAAATAATAAGCATTTTCATAATGTGTACCGATAAATAATAAGTATTCATGCTAATAAATTCTACATAAAACAAAGCTATGGAGTGGGTTAGACCAGTGTAAAGAGATATTTCTTTTCCTCTCTCTCAAGAAAGATTTCTTACTGAACCCATTTTTCAAATCACAATGTGCAATTTGATTCTCTAAAAACAAAATGAAAAAAATAGCCAATATATTGCCTACTTATCATATTTAAAATACTAACATTACCGCATTTAATCCTAACATGCTTAGAATTTTTTATCATTATCACTTAACAGATGAGGAGGCTGCTGCTTACGAATGTAAAGGAAATTGCCTCAGGTCCCAAACCTATATTGAAACTGTAGGACCTATCTATCTTAATCACTAGAATATTTTCAGAATCACTAGAATATTAATAAAATACTTTTATTGACTAAGATTCCTTTAAAATTTTGTTAATCTAGAACACACTTGGAATTGCAAGTAATATATAGATAAGACCTACTTTTACTACTCGACTATAAACTGTTACTTTATTAGTATCTGGCTGGTGATTTCCTTTGAGAAAGTATCTGTGACACTTTGTTCTCATTTACTAACAAGAGGATCTGCACATAGATTCTTAATAGATAGCTATATTTATTGAATTAACTAATATTGTTTGTATTGATTCCTTTTGGTCACCAAATCTTCATAGAAAGGTCGTTGTGATTCCAAGTTAAACTTTCACGTTGAAAGAGCAGGTATGACTTGAGGAAATCATAGTCTGTCATATCCAGAACCTTGAAAATAAAATATATTTCACAGACTACAATTACAACACAACTTATTATGTAACACAACCTATAGAATTTAAAATAGACACTATAATTCTGATGAATACTATTATTGAAAAATTATATTTTTGGTTAGAGTAAACAATATAATACAAATTGTGAGATATTAAGAAGGCCATGTTTAGCACAAGATTTGAAATATGTTTCTTTGAGCAAGTAAGCACAGAGAATTGCATTTTGTTTGTTATTTGTGTTTCATATCTATCTTCTTGAAACTATTGGGCTAGAAACAGCTTTCAAAGCAATTTTTTATTATTTTTTATTTTTCTTCCACCACTTTCTCCATTAGCCCTTTCTTCTTACCCTTCTTTATTAACCTAAGAAACTTCACTTAGGTTATCATTTTCCTGAATTTATTATTGTTGTGCTTTTATCAGTTTATCACATGTGTACTCCTTCTTTGACTCATGTATGTGAAACTAGTTTTGTCTTTCTGATTTGCTTTCTGATTTGCTTTACTGCACATAATTCTTGAAGCTACTTTCATTTGTTGCAAATGGTGATATTTCATCTTTCTTTATAACTGAATACTTTTCCATTGTGAGGAAATACTACATCTTTATTATTCAGTCCTCTATCAATGGGCACTTAAGTGGGCATCCTGCCTCCAATTCTGGCTGTTGTAAATAATTGCAAATGATGCTTCAATAAATATTGTGGGGTTAATCTTTTTCAAGTGATGGGTTGATAATTTTCGGCTAGAAACCCAAAAGGAGGCTGGTTGGTTCTTATTGTAGAGTCAATTTTACTTTTTTAAGGTAACTCAACACATTGAATTGAATTTATTTTCCTGATTTCCAGAAGTTTCTGCTATTTTTCTTAAATAATGTTACAAAAATTAAATGAAGTAAACCATTCACAGTACTATCTGTCATTTACATATAAGGGAACTAGATTCATTAAGTAAACCCAGTCATAAATGCTATGTTGAGTTTATTTCTGAAATCGTCCATTTCTAAGTGATTTATTTCTCTTTTATTAAATGTGTTGATGTTAGAAAAAATATGGGTGCACTTTGTAATATGTCTATGTTATCCTGACCGTTTGTCAGGACAACTGACCAACTTCTCTAATAATCTGAAAATTGACTTGAGCAGTTTTCTTCATTTAGCTACAAACTGAAGCATACCAAGCCATATTAGATTGTTACATGTGTAACAAAAGAGACTAGCAATTCTGCATAAAACAAATAAAAGCAAGAATAAATCTGCTAATTCTCATAGAGCATAGACTTTTCTGAAATGTCATTGCTAAAGGTCCTGCTTTATAGACTAATAATGTCAAAGTCATTCATGAAACAGGATCAATACCAAAAGGGATTTACTACTCAGCTAGTGCATACATCTATGATTATAGTGTAATTGATTCTAGTGAATACAGTACTGGGAATTTTCTTGTTCTTTTTTGGATTCATTTAAACATTCAATTAAAATCAATAAAAAAGCAAATTTTAACCATAGTTATGAATATTATTCGCTCATTTATTCACTGATTCATTTTGCAAATATATATTGAGTATTTACTATGTACAAATACTTTGGAAGCTACAAAGTCAGACCACACATAAATACTTCCATTAAGGAGTGTATAATCTATGAGAGGAAGATAAATACCTAAAGTAGCTTCAGTGTTGATTAGGAGTCATAAATACATAGATTTCTTTAGAGTAGGAGAATTTATACTTGGTTTGAATATCATAAAAAGGTTTTAAAAATTGCTGTGAATTAGACTTAAAACCTGAATGCATAAATTTGGATATATAGAGATAGATTGAAAACTGCATATTTTTAGCATTTTACAATAGATTTATGTTTTATAACAGAATAGATTGTAATAGGCAGCCAACAACTGTGGGCATTAAAAACTTCACAAGATTTTTCTAACGAAGTGTAATTTTGAACACAATATACAAGATTGATACATACTTTCCAAACACCTCAATCAGTTACAAATGTAAGTCCTTTGAGATGAGTTGATTCTTAGGCATCTTATGTTCAACTGAACTCTGTATATTCAGAAGATTAGAGCACTGTATCTGTTTTAATATTATATATCATTCCTGTTTATTAAGTATGGATGAATAATAAAACTTTGAGGTCTATGTGACATCTGGTTAAATATGAAACCACATATTTTGATTAAATATTGTTTTTATTTCATTGTGAGAAACAAATATATAAATAACCAAGAGTCAGGAAATGGATATTTCATACATTTAAAACAGGTCCCATCTGTAAAAGCTGTCTGTGATGAAAACTGAGAATTATTTCCACTGTAGTAATTTTAACATTTGCTTTGTGTTCTGGCAAATGATACTTCTTTGGGATATTAAGAGATTTTCCAGCCCTCCCTCAAGGATTATACGGTCAAATAAGTTTGGGTTATACCAAAACAAGCTTTTATATTGCAGGAATTAGCTCGCAAAGTCATATATATTAAAGAATTATTTAAAATTCCCACATGTGTCAAAATACAATATTTCACAAGCTATGTGGTAAAATATTCAATTGTTTGGTAAAGGATAGAATTGAATTTTTTTAGTGATGAATTTAATGTAGTGTATATATAGATCAAGTCTTAATGATGTACATCTAAAACCTACATAATGTTACAATGCACTGCTACTTTAATAAATAGAAAAATAGAGCAACAGTAATAAGTCATTATTTCATATTTATTAATAATGCCTGAAATATATTATTCAATTAAATATGCAAATAAAATGAGCAGTATAAAGATTATTTGTGCATTTATTCAGTTTAATCAAAGCAAACATGTATTGAGTGCCTAGGAAGATGGATCATGCTCGATGCCAGAGAATAAATTTTTGAAGAATGCAAGTGTGGAGTCACTGTCTGGATGTACATGTAGGCAGTTGCTTACAACCAAGTTACTCAGCCTCGCTGTGCTTTTGTTTCTTCATTAGTAATGGAAAGGATGATAGTAAAATAGATTCCACACCCCATAGTGATGTTATTAGACTGATTCAATAAATGTGAAATGTTTAAAATGTTTCATCATGTAGTATATATAAATTAGCTAGTAATCAATATAATTGAAAAGATAATCTTTAACTTCTTATAAGTTAAATATTTAACAAAATTCTTTTCCTGTGTTGACACATTGTTTTAATTACTCACCAACTCTACTTTTTTGCAAAAGTTATTTAACCTCAGACTACACCTACATTGTAATATAGAGAAATCTTATATTGTAAAAAAATGTAACAAGGATGCAAAATAATCTCCCTTGAAAAATACTTATACATGGATATATTACAAATTGTATATATACATATCCACATAAACATGCACATGCATATAAATTATAATATATTGTCAAAATCTGACAAGGATATGAAATGATGTATGTCACTGAAATACATACAAATACATATAAATACATATATTACAAATTATATGCTTTTGTGTTCATATATGTATATATATATATACACACGCTATGTATATATATATACACACATATCCATGCTAGCTAATGTAGAGCTTACCCATTTGGAGAGTTCTCTTTGAGAAGACTTTCAGTCAACTGACCATCTGTGATTTGTGTTTAAGTAAGCTCTGCAACTTAATTTCAAGAACATATGTAAACCGTGGCCCCCCCATAGCAGAATTGAGTGGAGAACACTGACAATGAAAATGTACAGGAAATAAGAAGAGACCTTCTTCATAGGGAAGAAAAAGAAAGCTATCTGGAATGAAGAACCAAGTGAGTGGCAACCTGGAAGAATTTTCCAGCACTGCCCAACTCCCACTTGTGAAGTAGCAGGTCAGCCACACCACCAGGCAGCCTGCCTTGAGCAGTGGTCCTGTGTGGTTCTGTAGCTGCTCCAGGAGGCAAAGATCAAAAGGTGCAAGTTTGCAATGAAAGGATTTGGGGAGTGCTGAGTGGGTGTCTTTTCTCAAAGGGACCACTATTTATTCATTTGGCACCAGAGTACCCCATTTTGGTAGCCTAAACATTTTGGTACTCCAAACAATAGGGATGCTCACTTCACTACACTGTGCTCTCAGTTCCTGTCCCTGAGTAAAGGTCTGCACTGAGGGCTCTTCCATTCTTTGAAAGTGAGATGCTTGCCCTCCCCAGGAATGGGACAGAGGAAAGGGGAGAGCTAAGGAAGAGATCCCAGGGGGCCGTCCTAGGATTTGGGGGATTAAGTTCTTCATTCATTAAACAAAAGAATTGGGAATCACAAAGCATATGAGGGATTTGCTTGAAATGGGTTGGATGAAAGGTAAAGTTCAAAAATGCTTTTGATTTTAATTCCCAAGTCAATATCACTTTGCTTTTAAAGCATTCTGGCACATAGTATGTGGGAAATAATTATTCTAAGTCCTAAGGAATTTTTGTTTATGTTGATTACAGGTACTAATATTTGCCTTAGTGTGAATTCAAAGTAGAGACTCTAAAGAGTTTATTTCAAAAGAAAATAAACTGAATGAATATTAACAGAAATTACATTTTTATTAAAAAAGGGTATATGTCAAAATTCCCATTTATGGCCTAAGATAGCTGAGTCTGACATCTGCTTCTGCGTTTAACCTGTTGCTTTTTTTTTTTTTTTCATTGAAGCTGGAGCTTTTGTTTTGTTGTTGTTGTTAAAACATATGAAGAAAAATCAGCATTCTGTACATAAATTTAGGTAGAAATTTATAACACATTATTTCAGATAACTAGAAATATTTGATAGTACATTAAAATATAACAAGTTTTATAGTCCCTTAAAGATGAGTTGTAAGGCTAGTGGTTACTTCAGTTTGCAAGTTGCACAATTGCAAAAATGCTTTTATCCAAATGACACTAGCCCTTTTCTATTCAGTAGTAGGACTTTATAACTTCAATCCCATTTCATCATATAGAACATTAAGAGATTTATATTTAAGAGCTGATTTTAATAAAATTAATATTTCCTAGTACTTTAGCAAGAACTTTCTGTTCACAGGCTTGCCTCTTTGCCCTGCTAGAGAATGTCAGTAAAGAATACTGCAACTATTAGTATAGTTTATTGCCATTGACATGGTTATAAAGGTCTATAAATATCATTTAGAAAACTTAGATTAGCATACAAGTTGTTTATTGAATTATCAAATGATAACAGTATTATTTAAGAAAAAGTTGAAACATCTCATATCCAAAGTAAATATATGGACAATTTCAAAAGAAAATAACAAATACTTGTACTTTCTCATTTTCTCATTCCCTGAAATCAATGTAACCAAAGTGATTTCTTAACTCACTGATGAACCCCCTGACACAACCCACTTCAAACAGTGAACAAGGTCTTTTATGTAATAATGCTTCAGTAAATAGTTGGTAGAGACATGAAAAAATGAAGCAAAAAAATCTCAGAATAGAATTGAAAATGAGTTGCTAGAGAAATAGACAATTGTGAAACGAGAGTTGGTAAATGTGAAAGTAGTGAACAGAACTTTAGGAAATATTTTAAAAGAACATATATATAATATGTATAAAGATAATCTATAATATATTTAGTAGTAGCTATAATTTTGAAGAATGTTTTATTGAAAGCAGAATTCTGTCTTAATCTAGATAATTTCTCATAAATCATTTGTATTACTCATGGTACTAAAAATATTTTTATCCAAAAATCTTTGAAATTAAAGGAAATATAAAAATTAGTGCTCAAAGAAATATCTTTAATAAATGAAAATACCAAATTTGGGGATTTCATGTAACTGAAGAGTAACCATTTGAAATCTCATTTCTCCTTCTATTCATTCACTGCAGCGCTTATAACTCTGTAAAGAATCCCTTTAAAATGTGAATATTTAACTGCCTTGAAATTAGGCAATTATTAGGCTCTTTTAATATAGAGTTTTTGAGTACTTTGAAATGAATTTTCAATGCATATTAAAATATGAAAACATGCTTAAAACCTATTTTAAATGCTTTATGCTCATTTGCCATTTAAAATACCTGTGTTCTTTCTCAAATCAATTTAATAAAAACAGCTAAAAGCTGATGTTAGATTAAGAATCTGAGCAGTGATGTAAAGACCAGTAAAATTACCTACTGCTAAAATCAATATTAGGAACCTCATTCTAAGTACAAATTGTCAAACTATAAAACTGTTTCCATTTGATTTAAAGTTCATAGGTCTATCTTATATTATCTTAATTAAATCTGTCTTCTATATTATATTAGATTTTTATAACTTCCTTTACTTGCAATTTCTGCAAGTAAATTTTTTTAAAATACTCAGTTACAACAAATGTGATTATTAACATAAAATAAAATAAATACTAAGCATTACTAAGGTTTAAGATACCCTTATTAGTCATGTTGAAATTTTTAATTTAATGTTCTTATGATAGCTCAAATATCAAAAACATTACTATATCTATTAATATATTTCAGTAAGAACAGTACATAAAATATAATAATATTGTGGAGTTAATTCAGTAAACTGGATCAGTTTTACCTGATCACTAATATAGAAGTACAAATCTATAAAGACTAATTTGATTTTGATGATAGAATTATAAATATTGATAAAAATACATGATTATATTCAATAACAATTTAGTAAAAATAAGGAATTCCTGAAAACAAGTATTGAACATCAGAAAATAGAAATAAGGGCTGAAGGTTGAATTTGCCATCTGAAAAAATGTTGTACATTTCTTATTTTTATATCTCCAATGAAATTTAATTGATTCAGTGTTTTTGACAAATAGTTCTTAAACTCCCAACTATTTAAAAACTGCACCTTTACCATTTAATCTCATAGAATATTAAGGCACTAACAGCAACAGAACATTGCCTTCTCTCTTATGTGATCTATACTGAATTGTTTGCATGCTAAAGACTAGCAGAATTGGATAGCACAAGTATTGAAAACTGCTATTTCTCAAGCCAACAAAAATTTTGTCTCTTTGGAAAACAAATTCAAAACATTTTTCTCAGAGGAAACTGAAACCAGGTCTTCCTCTGACTTTAAACACATCAGAGGTTACAGGTAATATGTGGTCTCAAAGAGTGCCTCCTCAGCACAATAACTGGTTCAAAACCTTCCCAAAGGTTTTCCACACACAGCAATTCACAGATTATCAGTAAGACAACTCAAGGTGACTTTCCCTGAAGAGCTTTTAGGAACATGAGATGAAGTTTGAGAATCTCAGAGAGAATGTTCCAGCCTAAGGTATTTCATCCCTTGAAGCACGTTTGAAAAAGTAGATACAGATTTTCCCGGTGGCAGTTGCCTTTGTAGGCCCCCTTTTATGTGACTATGGATATTTTACCCTATTCTCTGATCCTTGAGTGTAATTGTTAGATAATCTTTAAATGTAGTTACATTTAAAATATAACTAAAATGTGTTCTGTGGCTGGCAGACAGCCAATAACACTGAGACATGTAAGTAGCGTATTTGTCAATACTAAGACTCCTGAAATTAGGCACCAGATTTGTTGTTCTAAAAGGCTATTGATGATAACCATGATTCCTGACTGAGAAAGTAAATTCAGTAAGAGACTAAAATGCACTGATAACTTTGGTAAGTATTTTTAATAGAAATTTCCTTATTTAATCCTTAACGTAGCTAATAATAGAAGTAAAATTATGAACACCTCTTTATAGTATAAAATAAACTTAAGGTAGAATTTAAATGACAGGTAGATATTCTCATAAATGTTCTAATAACTATTTACATTAGCTAGTATATTCTGTAATGGACCAACATGAATTAAATGAACAGACTCCATCACGAGGAAAGAAAAGTTAGGATATATTATAAAAATGATGATTCCATTGTCTATTCTGTGGTGTTAAGATACAATAATCATCTATATAGAATTGATGAATTGGGGCTCATTGTTAAAAAGTTTACTTTATGATACTCATGGTACTTCTTGCTGAGAATACATAGCTGAGCAAGATAGGGAGGAATATTTGCACTCATAGAACTCCTTGATGCAGCCTAAACTGTGATAAAAACAATTTTAAAACAGTATATCTGTTGATTAATAAAAAGTTTCAGCCTTCTCTCTTTTGCTAATTTCCTGATGCTATGTGCATTTGTTTGCATGGTCTGTTATTGATCACTCACTGTCTAAGTGTCAGTGAATTATAGGGCCAATTTTCACATATATATTCATATATATGTATGAATATATGGAGATATATCCATATATATATCCATATATATGGATATATATACATATATATGGATGTCAATTTACCGATATATATATTTATGGATGCCAATTTGTTCTTCATTCTGCAACTACCTGTATTCAGGCCATTTTTCTGATAATGTTTATCTACCACAGAAATAAAATTTTAAAGTCAATCAAAAAATCTATCCTTTTTGACAGTTCTGGTGAAAAAAAAAGATGGAAAAGAGTATTATAAATATTGCTTGAAAGAATTAAAAATATTTAGTATTATTTTTGTAGCTTGTATCTAACCAGGTTTATACTCAAATTATCCTCACATTTCTTGCCACCATTAAGAAAGTGTTAATTCAAGAGAGGCTGTTTGCTATCCTAGATAAAATGCAATATGTTGGATTCTGTGATACTCAAAAGATCAATTGAAATTAGGATATAATTTCTACTTGAAAAAAATGATAGCTCAGAAAAACATCAATTAATAAAACCAGGCCAATCTTGAATCGCTCAAGTTGTATTGTGCTCATTCAGCAAAATTATGGTCATAGGCACTTAAATTTACATGCTATGAAACTAAAAGACTTAGTAGATACTTAAAAGGTTTAGACAAAACACACACACAAAACCCAGGTATGGTAAAAATATTAAATATGATTCTGACATAAGACATTAAATAAATAGCCCACGAGACACAGGTGCCACCGTTTCTATGACTTTTACTGTTGGTATCACACTGGAAGGGTAGTGCTTAGCACTGTGTTGGTGATAAACATAGTTTGTACACTTCCCTATATTTAACTTGCAATTTTTTTCGTAATAGCTGTAATTTTGAGTGCATTGAGTGCTATTCAAGTGACAAGGGGATTGTGAGTGGAAGCATGCACTTCTTTAAATGATGCCAGGTTTTTTTTAACCTTTACAGTTCAAGTATTTAGGAGCACATAGTGTTTGTAAACCTATTGAAATAAGTTAAATACCTTAATTACTCCTGAAGACATTCCTAATCTGTAACACCAATCATGCACTGCTTGCACCACATTTTGCTCAGCAACAATACAAAGCTCTACAAAGCCCTAATGATCAGAATGTGATTCCATGGGGGAGGAGGAAAAGGAGTCTGAAGTCATTAGAAACTAACGGTTTTCCAACAAAACATTACGGAAACATTTGAAAGAAAAAATACCTACTCTTTTAAGGATTCTTTAAGTGAAAGTACATTATTCTGCTTAGCTTTCAAAGAGAGCAACATACACCTCAAACTAGATATTCATTTACTATCAATAATAATATGCCAAATAATTACACTATCTGAAATAAGTCAGAAAGAAAAAGATAAATATTGGATGGTCTCATGTGTATATTCCATGTATATAGGGGGATAGCAAAATCAAAGGACAACAATAAGTTAAAACTAACAAACTAATAATAGAACTAAAGCATACAACAGGTGAAGGGGAAGCAAGATAAAACCAGGGGAGGGATGAGCACAAGGGATCATGATGACAGCACACAGGTGATATGGTGGTGGGAAAACTTTGAGGTATACAAAGATGTAAGGAAAAAAATATATGTAAACAATATTTTTAAATTAATGTCTCTTTACCAAAAAAATTTTAAAGTTACTATATTTTAACACATAAACTATTATGTATTTATTAATTTGCTTAAAGTTGGTGATACTCAGCTCAAGCATACAAAATATATGAAGTTTCTAGAAGGCATTCTTGATTCCTCATGGTTATACTCAGTAATCAGCTCATCATGTCCTGTCAATTTTACCTCTAAATTATGTTTCTAATCCTTGCACTTTTCTTCACTTCTAAGGTCATCTGTGGTCAAAATAATTAATTATCATTATACCTACATATTTAGTTAGTCCCTAATTCATTATCAACTTATCATTCTGTCCCTTCTCCCACGCAGTTAGCACATCCATAAGAATTTTGACATTAAGAAAATAGTACTACACACACCTGTGTAAAACCTTCAGTTCTTTCCCTTTTTTATCTAAAATAAATATAAATTATTTTCATCACATAGAAAATTCTAAATAATGGAGGTCTTTTTCTTATGAAACTCATAAGATACAATATTTTCCCAATTTATAATGGAAAATAATACTCTTCCAACTAATATTCCATAATAATACACTCAATGATGCCTTAGGAAAAAGAACTTACACTTATTCTAAATTGATATTTGCCTTAAAAGGTGAAAAGAAGTGCTATGTTGCACTTAACTGGCAATCTTTCAGAGTTTTATTTTGGAATAAAGCAATATATCCTGAACTAAAATTATTTTCTATAGAATAATGTCAGTATTTAATATGACATAGGTTATATATTTATTTATTTATTTTCTTTCTTTCTTTTTTTTTTTTTGCATACAATTCTTGCTAAAATAGACCTATCAATGAAAACAAGGCCATATCTAATTTTTCTTGGTAGTAACATCATGTATGGCAGTCATTCAATGAGTGTTTGCTGACTAACAAATAAATAAACCAAGAGCTTTCAAGTGTTGTCTTTTAAGAATCAGGAAAATGATAATGACCAACATTACAAAGAAAACTCAAGAAAGAGACAGATTTCAAAAAATGTTCTGATTATTAAATATCCATTAAAACCTGAGTAGAAATCATAGTGAGCACTATGCTTCATATACTGTGCATATTGCTGTCTCATTTTATCATAAAACATGAAAAGAATGAAATAAAAAGTTAATGTTAGAAAGATATTATCATTCGTATCTTGTAGATAAAAAAGTTAGGGTGTCAAAACCGTTTTACAACTTGCCCAAAGTCATAAAACTAGTATGTGGTGGAATAATTTCTCAAATTCAGGTGCCTTAATACCAGAACTCAATTATTGACTTTGGTAAAAGCGATGTCATATTTTGATTAAATTGGTACTTGTTTTATGAATTGCAGTAACTTGAAGTTTAGTAATGTTCACTCATGTAGATTCATGTATATGAATCTTTTAGAACAGTGTAACTGAAAAAAACAGATTATTTTCCAACAATGTTATCTTGCCTGATTTGCATACATATTAGACCTCAAATTATAAATTTTCAGGTATACTTTGTTGTTTTGTATACTCTAAATACTCACCCCTCACAGTACTAATTCAAAATTATTTGATACAGTAAAACAAGGTGGCCATATTTTATTGCAAAACATTATTCTATAAAAATTTTACATAAGTAACCAAACTACACCTACACTATGAATTTCAAACAACCTTATAAAATATAAGCACTGACTCTGTAAGTTATCTTTATAAGTAAGTATAATGTTCACATGTATGATATGACTATACAGAATTGTTTTTCTGAAGAGACAACAGTGTTTCATAAATCTGAGTCTACTGTTAATAACTAATTTTAGCTTAAAATTACATATTGATGATTAAAAACTATACCTTTTGAACAACAGGAGAGTATTTCTCTATGTTATGTCAATTTACTTTACAGGTAGAAATAATTTTGAAACTTATTGGCAGTTTTTCTATGAAACACTCCTCTTGGCTGTTTTTTTTTCTGGGCAATAAAATAAATTAAGTTACTAATTAGTTCAGGTGGTAATGTGACCAGACAAAAAGGACATGTGTTTACACATTTTGAATGCAATAAAATCAATAATCATTTCCCTTCATTTAATTACAGTTACATGATTAACTACATTAGCTTTTTAAATAAAAAAATCTTAATGAAGTTGAATTTGTTTCTTTGTGTTTAAGACTAAAGCCATGACTTCTACTAGGTGTCTTTTTATCCTTGACCAGTCAACCATCAGACTGCCAGCCAAGGGTGAGGTTAAAAGCAAAGGGATTTCTTGGAAACCTCTGTCTACCATTAATGCAAGAGTGACTTTGTTTTTGCCAATAAATAAAATCAATTATCTACCCTGTCTACAACTAGTAAGGATGGAGTCACTGTTTCCATTTAGTCCATCAATTGCTTATGTCACAGAAGTCTGGGCTAAACACTTTTGTTAAGGAAAACAAGTAAAGAAACCACAACTGGTACTTTAAAAGTTTGCAGGTTTTCTTTTAAGACCCAAATGTTGTATTATGAAGAGCTGGTAAGACTGTTCATTTTGAGCTATTTTTCATTGATTTAATTATTAATTTTTTTTCTACCAGTATGTTTTGAAAGTTCAGCTACTCTTTTTCTATTCTTCCAGCCTCATTTCAATAAAATTTCTACAAATTACTGTTCCAATGATTGTGACTAGAAATTGTTTATTGTAAACTTCATAAAACTGAAATGAAGTGGAGCAATTCACCTGGGTCAGGTCTTTCTGGAGCATCTTAACTTCTCATTCCACCTACAAAAGACAGAAACAAGAACTTATGTGCAAAGGACTAAGTAAATTCTGGTCTTGTCCTTTATTTAAAAATAGGTCAGATAAAGAAAGTTATATTAATCTTTATAAAAATAAAGAAAATCAATTAATATCAAATTAATTATTTGAAATAAAAAGAAAGCAGTAATGACTAGTGTTTTTTTTCCATCTTATTTTACTTAAATAAAAAGGTAGGGTTGATAAACCAGAGCAGTTATTGGAGTAACCCAATATTAAGTAGCATATATTGCAGAGAGAAAATATTCCTCGATAAAGATGATTCACTCTAGCGAGAGATTTCTAATCTTTTTTAAGTAAAGGGAAAAAAAACAAAGAATATTAACTTAGAAAGTAGCGTGAGTATATGAAAATGGTATTACATGCAAATGTCTATATATACATATAATTTTATGTATTTTCATTTTTATATTTTCATATAAGCTATATCACATGACTGTATTTGCAAAAGAATACTTCTGCACACATTTTACATAATTTTTTATCTTCTCTTATCCATAAGAATATACCCCCAAATCTACAGAATGGCACAAATTTCCTCCTATATTTTAAAGTTTCATCCTGGCACCCTTTAATATGAACTTTACTACTCTTCAGGGACATCTATCTGAGTGCTTTAGGATATTAGAACTAGAAGAAAGTTTCCATAGAATTGCTGGATTCAATGTTGGAACTGTTAAATGCTGGTAGATACTGTTGATTCACAGACCAAAAATAACAGCACTTCTATTGTAAAAACTCTTTTAGCATTCTGCCAAATCAATAAATAATAAGAATAATGTCATAATATTTTTAATATCTCCCTCCTATGATTTTCAAGGTTATAAAATATCTGTTACTATACTTTATGCTAACTCATTCAATTGTGCCTTTAGAACAAGCATAAATATGTGTCAATGTATAACAAATTATATAATTAATGTGAGATATAAGATTTTGTTGCATTGCATTCGCATATGCATACTAAATTGCATTAAAGCTATTTTTTAAGTAATTAAATATCTAATTATTTGAAGCACAAATTTTATGAAACATAAAATATTTGTATACATTCACAGTCTATATCCACAGATAATTTATTGGCTTATTTCTCTACTACATTCTCTCCTAATCCAGTGATTATGATTTGAGTATAAAATTTCATGTTCCCTAAATTTTTATCAGCTAATCTACAAGAATTATCTTGTCATGCAAGATATGAAATTAATTTGTCGAGGGTTTATATAATACTGTTGAGATATTAATCAATATTTTCCTTTGAAAAATATAGTATTATTTGTGATGCATTTTGTATCTTTCCGTGACTGTCTAAAATTATTTGATATAGAGTCTGTCATTTTTTAGGTGTTTTATAACATTGCTATATTGGATTAATATTTTAAGTGGTAATACTAAGATTGGGGAATGTTAATAACAATTATTATATGCAAATAAATCATCACTCTTATTATTTTAGCTCTATTCTAATTCACTTCTTAGATTTTTCTGGCTTAAAAATTGCTTTGAGGTACTTTGTTTGGTGGTTATATGTCCACTATTATTTCCTTTGTTTATTCCTATTGTCCTTATCACATAATTTTGGTTCATCAAGACAGTACTGAATAACATAAAAGCTTTTCTTCCTTTTTGGTAATGCTTAATTTGTTACAATATAGCTAATGATATTTCTAATTACATTTTAAGAGTAAAGGAAATTGTCATTGTTTTTTAAAACTCAGCAGTATATATCTCAAAGTTTGTTAAGATTTAGTAATAAAACTCTGCCCCATCTGTCTTTTTGAGGAAATAATTGAGCACATTTTCAATTTATTTGGCAATTATTTTATATTTATTGATATACAGGTCAATAAATTATTACCATAAATTTATGACACTTAAAAAATTTAAGCATCACTAAATTACTTTACATATTATTATTAACAAAGTAGTACCATAATGAAGGTTTTTAAAAAACTCTGGAGACTCTTACTTGGTAACTTTGTGATAGAAACTTTATTATTTTACCAACCCCCTACTCTACATATCTCACTGCAAATAATGCAGCTATTAAATTTTATTGACCAAGGATATAGAGACTTTTTTAATTAAAAGTCATTTATTAAAGTGCCAACTACTATCCTTTCATACTAGCAAATGAAATATCTCTTGATCAGTTACTAAAATTAGAGGTCAAGTATCAATTCAAAAAATTTGTTACTTGCTTTTCCTAATGATCCATTTGTATAAAAAAAATTTCAAAGCAAACTGAAGTAGTGCTATGTGAAAGATTCAACAGTCAGTGGGCGGATGGGTGTGGCCTAAGGAGGATAAGATTACAATCAGCAGAGAATAATGAGAATGCAGTCAGTTATGTTCATACCAATTCTCATGACAATCTTTGTCACTGCAATGGATTCACGGTATATCATTTTCGATCCTTGTTACATTCTTTGTCAGAAAAATGAGACATCATTCATGCCATCTGCCTTTTTTCTTCACACCCCTCCCTGACTTTATTGTATTTTTTTTTTTTTTTTTTACAGAATGGCATTAGAAGAACAAATTGCATAGTACATACATAGTTCATGGAAGCGTCTTGAAAAAATATCTGAACACAGTCCCAAATCATGAATCCATATGTAATATGAGAGCATTGTAAAACAAAATGTGGTAATTATAGATATATGCATTGCTCTGAAATAAAAGTATATGCAAATGTATCCCTTGTGTATATGACATAAGTAAGAAAGATTTCTATAAGACACTGTAGTAACTGGAATGTGACTATTGTGAATATTATTAAGAAATCATTTCCTGCCCTTCCACATTCCCCCTTTTTCAATGACTCACATACACAAGTGAACTTATAAAGAAATGTGCAGTAGACTGCACATTCAAAGTCTATTTTTCCAACTGCTGTCTGAAATCTGCAGCTTTTAAAATTCTCTTTAACTTTTGACAGTTGGATTACAATGCATTTCAGTGTGGATATCTCTGTAACCTCTGTATTCCTCTGAACCACCGTCTTTGTTCTTAACAGCCTCTTTTGGAACTGATGGGGTAGGCAATTACTCCTCCTTTAGAGACCTAAAGGACACCTGGGCACAATGGTGGCTGCTCCCCAACTTCAACTCCCTCCATAGAAAGTAAATCAACCCTTCAGCTTCTCCCTGGAAGGAGTCAGACTATTTATCTTTCTCCCTGACTTTTATGACTATTGCCTGAAGATCTGACTTCCAAGTTTCCTGTCTCTGGGATTGATGGGAACTGCCATTTGCTAGTTTCCTAGGACCTGTAGGAAAAAAATTGGTGGTCTTGAAGGCACTGTAAACTTTCCTTGAGATTTCCCCACTCTCTACCCCAACTCCATTGTCTCACTGCAGATCATTTCTCAACTTCTCCACAAAGGTCATTATATTGCACATCTAGTATCCTGAAATTTTTAGTCACTAGTTTCAAATTAAATTATCTTTGGGAGTCAAAGGGGCAGGCAACCACTATCCCTATGGAGTATGCATGACTACAAGTGTACTTACTTGATTACTGCTCTGAGACGGCTCCAGTGTTCAGCTGAAGTCCCTATCTTTTCCATGCAAAAGGTTGAACTGCACATCTAGTGCCCCAACGTTCTACCTGCTATGTAATAGTCTACTTCTAACCAGACCATCTATGAAATCTGATGGGTCTGATATTCACATACTTCTGGAAGCAAAAGAACGTAAATCAATGATTTAAAAGAGCTATAGTCTGAACTGGCAAGAAGATGTCTGAGCCAGCAAGTAGGTATTTGCCATATGTGCTCTCCTGTCTCAGTGTGGAAAGAGTGAACTGTTAGCTTTGATTCTTCAGTTACCCCGGAGCAAAGAAGGAATTGGGCTACAAAACATGTGTCAATTTTCTGTGTGCTATAGGAGAGAGTGGCATACTGTACTGTTCATGAGGCTCTAAAAATAAAGATGGTGGTTTAAAAGAATACAAAGATTTCAGAGTTTCCAATGTTGAGATATGCTGTAACCACTTTGTCAAAAGTAAAAAAAAAAAAAAAAAAGTTTAAAAGCAGTATAGGAAAAATGACTTGTGACTATAAGACAGGACTCTCCACAAAATGTCCTGATACTTTTTTTCCCCAAAGTTCAGAGCTTTTTTCCATTTTGTGTCACTAAATCATTTGAAGTAAGATCAATGGAGGCCCTAACAGGTCTCAAGAGAATGTTTTTATCATTGTTTGAAAAAGTCATTTAGTACTTTGAGCATGGTAAACTAAAATCAAGGAATAATAATACCTTATTTCATCTGATTAAAGAAAAAAGGCCAGAATTGTCAAGGAAGTGCAAAGAGACCAACTTGGTCACAGAGAGGGAAACAGAGCAGAAAACTTCAGCATCTCTGGCAGCAATCACTGAAAATACTTTGACAGCACAAGGTCATTTTTCACTGGCAGTGATATAATGGAAGTAGATTATTTAGGTAAGGGAAGCAGTGTTGCAGTTAATATGACCCCTACTACTCATTTTCAGGTCTCAAGGGAAAAAATAATAGGAAGCCAGGTTCAGATGTATTTCACAATAAAATTGTTTTCTTCCTGCTGTCGCTTTATTCTCCTAATTTAACCAACCATTTGTCTCTGAAATACTCTACTAGTAAAAACTTTTAAGATAAAGAATCTAAATGGGAAATTAATAATTATTGTTTCCATCAAAAATATGGGATATGGACATTTCTCCCAAAAGGGTTTTTCCCACACAGTAAAATCGGTATTATTGCTATATTCTTTTTAATCTACAAGATGAGTGAAGTAAGTACACTGGGAACAGGAAAGACATAACTTGACTTCTGGGACACTGGTATAATTGTAGCAAGGAATCCTGCTGAGATTGAATTGTAATATTTTTTAAAAAGGAAATAAAACCAGAAGATGAGAATATACTTTCAAACTGGCAGTCCCACATGTCCTCTTTAGTTATCTGTCATGAACCCACACATGGTTCTGGGAAAACACATAATTGTAGGTTGAGTTTAATGAGTGTTTTATGCTTAGATGTTGTTAGTAAGTGGGATAAGTATTGCCTCCCCAGACACTTCTGTTTACCGCAAATGTTTATGTACAGGCTTAGTAAGCACCTGGATGAAAGGAGATTGGAACTCAGATTCTTATCTTTGAAGTTCCAGACATGTCAAACAGACAGTAAGGCTCAGGATCCCAATCGAGAGAAAGGATTCAAACTCCAAGAAAGAAAAAGATAGAAGTCTGGGGAAAACTGGGGTATTAGTGAACAAAAAGAGTGAGAACACTTTGGGGAAATGGTGATATAAAATCTTGCTGGAAGTACAGGTCTTAAGATATAAAGCTAGATCAATCAGCAGCAACCAGGTTAGTAAGGTCAAAAGAATGTGGTGACCTAGCACAGACATAAGAGGTCAAGAGAGTCGAAACTATAGCATGTGCCAGGTATTGTCAAAACCTCCACAGCAACTGTGGAACATCTGATTGCACCAATAGAGAAACCAAACAAAAACACAAGAGAAAGTTAAAACCAGCAAGCAGATAACAGAACTGAAACATACAACAAGGGAGCGGGAGGAAGGGAGGACAAAATCAGAGGAGGGATAAGCATAAGCAGTCATGGTGATGGTTCACAGTGGTGGCAGAACTTCGGGATATACAGTGCTGTAAGAAGAATATATAAAATCAATAAAAAAAACTAAAAATCTGTGCTACAGACACTGAAACACTGGAACAATCTAGGGACTCGTGCCCTCAAGGACTTACCTGCTTGTGCTCTATCTTGCTTAACAGAAAGCAGCAAATGAGCAATAAAAGTAACTGAGTCATGAAAAAGTGCAAAAATGCTGAAATTATTCAGAAGAAATATAGCAGGAAACAAAGAGTCAAAAGGAGTAAATTACAGAAGGACTTTTAAAGTACAAATGTGGAAGGCATTTCTGTAAAACATTGTACTCTAAAGTCATATATTCTTCTGTCCCCTTCCTATAAAACATTTTATTCAGGGTTAACAGTATCTTACTAAAAAAAAAAAAAA
>PVHY01012980.1:0-35788 GCA_004024945.1 Uropsilus gracilis | reverse complement strand
TACTGATATTACAACTTAATTAAAAAAACCTTAGAACAAGTCTTTTGATCTTATCCATTTAAATACATGAAAATCTTTTTCTAAGCTATATCTTAAAAATTCTTTGTACATTTTAAAATATTATTTCATTTTAAAAATAGTCAGTTCCAGTTGAGACTAAATCTTTTCTCTCAACAAAAATCTCTTCCTTTTATTTCAGCCAAATATATACATCCTACATGCTTTACATGCAGCTACTTCCCTTATTATTTTCACTAGCTTTAACTTCATGCCTTAATTAGTTAATTCTTTACTTCCTAGATGGAAAGCAATTGAAAAATCTTTGACATCATTATCTTTTAGATTGGAAGACTTTCAAATAACTCAATTTCGAGAACATGTACTTCAACTTTTCTAGGTGACACATTTTGCTCATAGACACAATTATCGATTATCTCTTTGAGTTTAGAAATCATTTATATAAGGGACCCGAGGAGATGGAGCAGGCAGATGGAGCAGGCAGAGGTAGAATTTAGAGAGCTGCTTTGAGAAAACAGTTTATGAAGCTTTGCACATTTTCATCTGAGGAACTGAACCTGTCAAATTAGGTGGAAAACAAAAATTCCATCTGCTAGACCTGGGTCAGCAAATTGTGGTATTTGAGTCAAAGACTGCTTTCTGTAGAGCCGGGGAGCTAAGAATGCTTTCCATTTATAAGTGACCAAAAGCTATCAAAATAAAAATTCTTGGTGACATGTACTTATTTGAAACTTAAATGTCAGTGAACAAAAAAATTTTTTTTTAGAACACAGTATGGCTGCAGTGAGACAGAGGCCCAGCGCAGCCCACAAAGTCTAAAATACTTCTTAGCTAGTCCTGCACAGAAAAAGTTTGCCTACTCCTACGCTAGCCCACATGAAACACATACAATTTTTTTAGGTCAGTGATCTCAGGTGGAAATAATCCCCGCCCCACCCCACATATATGTGAAACAATCTGATATTTACCTTTCCCTTCTGATTTATTTTGCTGCACGTAATCCATTCCAGCTCCATACACATTTCTGCAAATGGTATGAGTTTGTCTTTTTAAATTTCTTAGTGGTATTCCATCATGTATTTATACATCTTCTTGATCCACTCATCTGTTTTGAAGCATTTGGGTTGTTTCCATATCTTGGCTATTGTAAATAGTGCTGCAATAAACATAGGTGTGAAGATTTCTTTTCAAATTAATGTTTTTGTGTCCTTTGGGTAAATTCCCAGGAGTGGAATCACTGGATCATATGGTAGATCAGATTTAGTGTTTTGAGGAATCTCCACACAGCTTTCCATAGTGGCTGGACCTGTTTATATTACCACCAGCAATGTAAGAGGATTCCTTTCTCTCCACATCCTCGACAGCATTTGCTATTCCTGTTTTCTTTCTTTTCTTTTTTTTTTTTTTTTTTTTGATATGGGCCACATTGAAAGAGGGTGTAAGGTACTTTGTAGGTGTTCTATGATTTTGGGAGAAATAACATTTCCTGTTAACTTTGCAATTGTTTTTATCTGTGTCTGTCATTTCAGCCTAATTAACAGCAAGGCTGTCTTTTTCTTTCTCACTCTGAGCTGATTTTTACTCTTTCTGTCCCAAAGAAGATTGTATTCACCATTGGCCAGGTTTCATTGATCTAACAACAGGTTAGTGAACAGTCTGTAGTTGGACAAATGCTCATTCTTATCGTTCTTTCAAGGGCAGCTTGATGTTGGGTCATCTGATAGGACAGTGGCTGCACAGTAGCATTTACACTTGAACACTGTAACAGACAAATACTAGGGAATGATTATAATCAAAATATCTAGTTCATTTCTTAGTCAAGAGCCAGCTTACCCAAGTTAAATGAAAAGATTCCATTACTAACCTGGAGAATATGCAGAACCAGGTAACAAGACACTAGCAAAAATACCAAATATCTTGATTTATTTGCTTATTTCTTTGACATTTTTAGTAATTGTTAAAGACCCCAGAGACTCTGTTGGAATGAAAATACAACATTCTTCCATCCTGAGAGGACAAGATTACATCTAGAGTGACTGTGTGGTCAAGCACTGTTTGTCTAATATCATGAGCTTCTTGGGCAAAGGCTTCTATAATCTTAGTGACATTGTCTAGATCTTCTACCCTTCTCTGTACAATAGTATGTAGGACTCCCCTCCGCCTACACACACACACACACACACACACACACACACACACATGCACGCACACACACTTTTTCAACCTTTTGTAAAACATGGAATGAAAAGGCTTGGTGGCATAGGAACACAAAATTCCTCTTGTGTCGTTAAAAATCTTTTTTTAACTGAAAGAGGCACATTTATTTAAAGAAACAGATGAGAAATAAGAGATAGAAAAGCAAGGTTTTTCTTTTCAGGGAGAGGTAAATGATACCAAGTAGTTAAAAATCTTTGAATTTCAGTCAAGACCCAGTTTCTCTTCATAAATCAAATGACAAAAGACTTCTTTTCCTAAAAATCAGTGGAGCAAAGGAGGATCTAGGTGACATGAGAGACTGTTCTGAAGCCAGAGCATTAGCTTGACAAGATAACAGATCTACCTTTGGTCAACATAAGATCCGTGGGGTTGTCAAATAGCATTGTTGTATTTTACACCTTTTAGCAAGGATGATCCAATGTCAAGTATTGATAGTTTTAGTAATAGAGATTTACCGTAAGGTAAATCTAAACCAAAAGAGCTTGGGACTGTACATATATACTTTTAAAAATGTAAGTTGTATAAATGTGAGACAGCCTCTGAATATACATTATCTCTTCTTCAAATCTGTCTCAATTCTATTTTAGTGAAAGTTCAGTTACTAAAAAGTTAAAGTCCACAGAATAACCCCAAGCAGTGATTCAGTGGTAATAGCAACCCCCTTTTCTAGTTACAATAAGGAGCTTTAGATTTTTGTTTGGCAAAGGAACAGACCAAACTAAACCTAAAAAAACCCTATAAATCTACAGAATTGAGACTACCAGAGGGTGAGGGGGTGGGGAGAAAAGGGTGGAAGAGATACAATGGGCCTTGGTGAAGGGTTTTTGGTGCTTTGGTGGTATGTGTGGTGACAAGCATCTGAATAGGTGTGAGCTTATACTCCTAAATGACATATAATGTTGTAAACCAACATTAGATAATAGAGATAGATAGGCAGATAATACATTTTTTAAAATTAAAGAATGAAAATCGCTCAGTGGTTAAGTCCAATTATATTGAAAGATAATTGATCTTTTATTAGGACTTGGTCTAAACAGAACTAGGTATCATCAAAAGAGAGTTAAGACAAATCCACCATTTCTGTTGTTGATTTCTACTTTAACTCCATTGGAGTTCAAAGCTTAGTTGTATGGCTTGGATTCTTATAAATTGGTTAAGACTTGCCTTATGACTCAGGACATGGTCTCTCTTTGTGACTGTTTCATGTACACATAAAAAATGTGTGCTTTACTGCCATTGGTTAGAAAGTTCCATAAATGTCAGTTAGGTCAAGATGGTTAATATTGGTGTTGTTATCTTATATCCTTATTGATTTCTATATAATAGTTGTATCTATTAGAGAGGAATTCAAAATTCTTCAGCTAAAATTATGAGTTTATATATATATATATATTATGGGAATATTTTCAGTATTCTGATTTAATTCTCCTATTTGATTTCTGACAACTACGTCTCTTTTATAGTGGCTGCTCTATGGGTTAAATATACATATTTAATAAATATAAATTTAATGAACAAATATGTATTTAATAGATATATGGCTTATATATATACACATATTTGACATTTTTACTTTTATTGGTTAAAAATACTTTATTTCTAAGTCAAAATATCTCCATATATATAAACTGATTTGTCAGATTTAATGTAAGCACTGATATATGATACTCAGCTTTCAATTTTTTAATTTTTATTATTGAGATGACCTTGGTTTACAACACTACATCTGATTCAGGGAATAAGTTTATACCTCCTCAGATACATATCACCACACCACAGCCACCACTATAGTAGCCATATATACCATTGGCCCACCACCAACACCAGTAGCCTGAATTCTACAGTTACATTTCTAGGTTTAGTTATGGTTCACTTTTTTTCAGTTCCTTTGTTTTGTTTCTTCATATTCCATCTAAGAGTGAAGTTATTTGGTATTTGTGTTTCTCCCTCTGGCTTATTTCATTTAACATAATCCTCTCTGGTTTTATCCAAGTTGTTGAAAATGGCAGGATTTCATCTATAGCTAGGTGGTATTCGATCAAGTATACATTCCACATCTTAATCCACTTGTTGGTCATTGGTCACTAGGGTTATTTCCATATCTTGACTATTGTAAACAGTGCTGCGGCGAACATAGGAGGGCAGACTTCCCTTCAAATTCGTGTTTTTGCATTCTTTGGATAAATAGCAAAAGTGGACTTGCTGGGTCATACGGTGGATCTATATTTAATATAAAATATGTATTCTTGTTCTTCCTCCCACCCCAAAATACATATTCTTCACTCTTCACAGACTACTTAGCATTATATTTTAAAAAGTCACATGGAATCCAGAAACCTTTCCCCTTTATATTATTGCTACATGTCTTACATCTACATGTCAGTTATCAATTTATCACCGCAGCTCTGAATACACTCTTCGATACATGCTTTGATAAACAGTGGCGTTCCTTCAAGCATTTTTCCTTTCAAGTGAACACAGTGTTAAGATTGCTCAGTAGAGGGCACTCGAGGGATGTAACAGGAAGAGGCTTGCTGCAAATTCCCATGTGGGAAAAGGAAGACGCCTGCCCCGTGGATATTGAGGACATCTGGGGGTGCCTGCCTGAGCCACCAGGCCAGGACTGCATGTCTCTGTGCCTTTATAGCCTCCATCTGGCAAAAACTGGTCCATACCTTCTCAACATAGATCTACCCTCCTTCTGCCAAGCCTGTCGTAGCTCTACTGTGCTCACCCGTGGTACAAGGGTCCACAGTGCAGCATCTTTCTATGTGAGTCCCCCGCCCCCCGCCTCGTGTTCAGAAGATCTCCTTGCCTGCAAGCGGTCAGATTCCTAGGGTCTACCCACAGCACCTGCTCATCAGATACCCCCCAATCTACACCCCAGAGTGTTGCCTATTTGTCCGGGAACTTCAGACCAGCTCTGATCTGGCAAATCAGCAAATTCCTCTGCTATCTGGTGGGAGGGACACGTTCTCCAACTGGACCTGAAATTCAGTGGAAATATGTAGACCAAGAGAAACTGAACTTGAGCTTAAGGGCCACTAAAAGTCACTTAACTTATCTTTCCAAGCCTGGACATTCTCTCAGCTACTATATGAAAAACTGGTCTCCCCTCACAGCGAGTTTTAGAAGTGATTTTAATCGATGGATGGAGCGAAAAGGTGTCTCCGAATAATCCTAGGAGTGATCAGTGAAGGTGTTACACTAATTATTCCCTATGGATTTATTCAGAATCAAAGTGAAGACGTAACTGCAGGAAATAGGAAATGGCCTGCTTCCTGGACTTATTGAAAATTCTGCAGTCCCATGTACCGCTAAGAAAGACACTCTTGACACACCGTGTTGTCTGAGTCCCAAGGTCTCAAACCCTCTGGGAGACCCAATCAACTTCCCGGGGCAAAGGACTTCTGGACATGAGTGCAGCTGTTATCTTTCCAGTAGAATTTAACATATATATATATGGAGGGACAGAGCTGGAATGGGGCATCAGCTAGACCACTTCTTAGACATAAATTCTTCAGGCCTGAACAGATAGACAAGAACTCGAGTTAGTCAAGGGATGAACCGTCAGTCGGAAGGACCACTTCATTGTTTAATTCCAGGGCAGCCATTCACTTAATGGTTTAGGAGAATGGCCTTCGTTGGAGTTATGCAGTAGGCAACCTGCACTGCTCTGCATCGTGGCGCCACCTACAGGAGAGACTGAAGTATAAGCCCTAGGAGATCAAGAGTCCATGAGGATCAGTCAAAATAGTAGTAAGAGGTTGGGGTTTGAGTTTTTTCTCAAATTTCACTCTCTATATGGTCCTGGTCCTTTTTTTTTTTTTTTTTTTTTTTTTTTTTTTTTTTTTTTTTTTTTTTTTTTTTTTTTTTTCATACATTGCTTTGAAATTCTTTTTCTCACTTCTGGGAAATTAAAAAAAAAAAACTTGTGCATTATTTTCTCGCATGTGTTTTTTTGTTTCCTCTTTCTGAAACTTTAGATATTGAACTTAGGGATTCGTTCCTTAATTTTTTCTTTGTTTCCTTCTTTGAACTTTTGCTCTAAGTTCTCAGAAATTTTCTTGATCTTTCAATCATCTACTGAATAATTTTAAATTTGCTCTTTGATACACTTAATGACCCAAATTCTATTTTGCTCATTATTTATAAATGGTGATTTTGTTTCACAAAGGTAACTAACACCTTCTTTTTTATGATAAAAATTACAGCTCCCTTAAAACTTCCTTCTACCTCCTGTGTTATCTTTAGTTCCTCTGAGTTACTTAATTTTAATGCCTGCTTTCTGTCTGTCACATTGAAATTCTTTCTCAAATATCTGGTAGTGCTTACTTGTCTGGTTATGTTTAGGTTGATGTTGTATAAAGTTAATTGGCGACTTGATGGCAGAGATGAGATTTGTCAATCAGCACATACCACCAAGGATGTATATGGTATAACCATTTGGGAAACAGTCTAGCAGTTCTTTATAAAGTTAAACTCATACTTATCATGTGATCAGCACTTATACCCAGATTTTTAAAATCATGATCATTCACAAACTTTCACTTACCTTTGTTTTGAGATTTTTACTTTTAATGAACTAACATTTTCTTACATCCTTGTTCATTTTTTGACATATAGGATTCCTCCCCTCAGGTGTGGTCACTGTAGCTCTCGTACCCATATTCCTCCACCACAGCTCATTGTGCTCTTTCCCACCACCACCCTCTCTCCTCCCAGTTCTTCCTTCTGGATGCCTCAGATCTATGGCCAACTTTCAAGGGTTGTTTTAAAGTTTGTCTTTGTCTGACCCTTTATTTGGTTTTGCTATATTCCATACATAAGTGACACCATCTGGTATTTATCTTTCATTTTGAAATAATTTTAGACTTACATAAAACTAGAGCATAGAGCTCTTATATTTTCTTTTCCCAGTCTCTTCTTATGTTAACACATTTCATAGGCATGATATTATTATAGAGAGATTAACAATAGAACAATAGTGTTAACTGACTTATAAGCTTTATTCAGAGATGGCAGATCTCACCAGTTCTTCCGCCGCTATTCTTTTTCAGTTCTAGTATCCAATCCAAGGTACCACGATACTTTAATTTCATGCATTTTTTATTTTCCTCCAATCTGTAGCAGTCCCTTTTAATCCTTCCATACCTTTCATAACTACACTTCATAAGAGTACAGATTGGCTACTTAGCAGAATTTGTCTTCTATCTTATTAGAGTGAAATTATGCATTTCTCACACAGATAGTACAAAGTGAGGTGCCCTCCTCAGTGCATGATATGGGGAGATGTAGGCACATAACACATCTTACAGCTGATGTTAACCATTGCTCGATTAATCAAGGGGTGTCTGTGGGGTTCTCAATCTTAGGCTTGCTATTTCTCCCTCTGTAATTAATAACATATGCTATATATAGCATATAACAATACTCTTGGGGAACATATGCTAACACTATGCAAATGCATTGCTTCTCATCAAACTTTTGCCCACTAATTTTAGCATACGTGGGTGTAGGTGTAACTTGCTTGCAGAGATTATCACTATGGTGTTCTATAGTGCTTCTAGTACCTTCATTCATTTTACATTTGATTATAATTATTTTGTAAGGAAGAGTCATTTCTTTTCCATTTATATATTCAATTATTCATTTACATCAATTTGGACTCACATCATTTATTTCCTGTCTTGGATTTTTCCATCTTTGGCTAATGCAGGCTTATTCGAGCTGTCTGTGCTATCCTTTTTATATGCCCACATATTATTTTTAAGCACTTTTTTACATGCTGAGACTATATTGTGCTCTAGCTCATCTTATATTTCCCTTGCCCCAATTCTACTACTTTTTCAAGAAACTCTGGTTCCTTTTATTAGAGATTTAACAATCTAGAGTTGGTTGCTATGTGTGCTCATTAACTCTGGGTTATTACTGCTTGTAGACATTCTCAGCTAACTTGGAGGTTTGGAAATATCTATCAATTGATCTATAGATATGAAATTCATACATATATATATATATATATATATATATATATATATAATCCATGCAAACTTCCCTTTCTTTCTGTGAAACGGTGAGCATCAAGGTCTGAGAGAGTGCATGATGTTTTGAGTGGACATTACCCCTATACGTTTTTCCAGATTTCACCCCATTTCCACACTAAGATCTCAGGCACCCAGCATGACAGCTTCCAGCATGCTGCTGACCTGGCTTCCTGAACAGGGGTGCTGCTGAGAGCTATAGGTGGAACTAATCTGCATTGCTGGCTTGAAAGTCTGAACTTGTACATGTCCTCTCTTGCTTTTCTAGTTTTGGCTCACACCCTGGCCTCCACTCAGGTAGCACTGATGGTAGGATAGATAGTATCCAACCACATGCAGGACAATTCTTTCCTCCTCCTCCCTCCCCTCCCTCTTTTCCCCTTGTAAATAAACGATTTTAAAATTTCTGTCTGTCAGCTTTTGTGTCTTGTCCCATGTTCTTATGTGGGTGAGGTCTCACACCTGGATCACCTCCATCTACCCAAGATTTTCCCTGTAATTTCCAGTCTTCCTTCCTTCCCTGTAACTTCCAGTCTTCCTTCCATCTCTCTCTTTTACTCCTTTCCTCTCTCCTTCTTTTCCTTCTTCTCTTACAATTACTGAACAAACTAAAGAACTGACTAGCTAGCTAACTACAGCCTCTGATTTCAATCCAGCAACCAAAGGGTTTGTTCTAACTTTCCATTTCCTTGACTGTAAATTCTCTCACAGATAGAAATCTGGCTCTCATTAACCACAGTATTCACATAGTTTCATAATTGCTAACTCATGTCCTTGGGAGAAACAAATAGACTAACTACAGTATTTATGTTCAGCTCTTTTCCTCTAGATCTTAACACTATCCAGTAAAAATACTATTTTGTAAGTTATGTAGGTTATGTCTTTCCTTCCCTATCCCATTCCGTTTAATATTATTAATTTGTAAGATAATTAGGTTCATTTAATAAGTTTGCATTTCATTTTGGGCTCCCCTAAATCCTTTTAGAAAAATAGTAAGACTAACTTTTGGTATTCATTTCTGTGGTCTTCAACAAAGATTATCTACCATATCTCTACCACGATAGTCATTATAGACTAATTGAAGGAAATGGGCATCCCCCCCCCCCCAGTTTCTGGCAATATGAATCAAACTGCTTAAAACATTCATTTATACCCAACTATTTTAAAAAGGCTGAAATAGTGCTTTTGGGGACAAAATGGATGGCTTTTGATGTGGAGGGGAAAAGACAGTGAAAGACACATACTGGATGGTTTCACTTATTTGTGGAATATAAAAAAGCAAACACACACTGGGAAAGCACAGCAAAAAATAATTCTTAGGCTCTTTGAAAAATGTACTGGTTATGAGGGAGAATGGGGTGGAGGGACGAGGGGACAGGGAAGAAAATGTCATTGGCATGGGTGTATTGGTGGAGGATGAAGAAATCGTGTACCCATAAGGAGGTGTGAAAATAAACCCCTTAAGTTATATAGACATGTAAATGATTGGCAAATTAATACAAAAAACGTGAACATAAGTCTTCATCTATCTTCAATGAATGCCTCAGAGTGGGATTGCTGGATTGAATGTTTAATTTTATGTGAAACTTGTGTGAGAATTGGTTTGTCCATATCCCAAGAAGAACTTGGTGTGGTCAGGCTTTTTGATTTTAGCCATTCCAGCAGGTTCAAAGGAGGGGTATTTCACTGTGGACTTAGTCAGCATTTCTCTAATGACAAATGCTGTTCAGCATATTTTCACGTGCTTATTTGCCCTTTTTGTGAAGTGTTTGCTCAAATGTTTGCCCATTTCTATAGGTTTTCTCATTATAGTTTTAAGAGTGCTTTGTTTATTCTAGACACAAATCACATGTGTTTTGGAATCATTTTCTCCTAGGATCTGGCTTATTTTCCTTTCAAAAAGCACAATTTATTATAAATTCTAACTTATCAATATTTTTAATGAATCATGCTATTTCATGTCCTATCTATTGTTAACACGATCACAAGATTTTCTTGTTTTCTTCTAGAAATTTTATACGTTCATATTTTACATTTTAATCTATCTAATCTAAATGTAAATCAAATACTTTACATCTTTTTGTGGCAAATATATACATAAAACTCACCAATTTAAACATTACAGTGGCATTTTGTACTTTCACAACATTGAGCAATCATCACTTCTATCTAGCTCTAGAATATTTTCACCAGCCTAAAATGAAGGCCCTCCCTATTAAGTAGTCACTCCTTAGCCCACTCTGAACCATAACTGGTCCTTGTTTTTACAGATTTGCCTATTCTGGATATTTCCTTTAAATGGAATCATACAATATGTGTCCTCTTATGTCTGTTTTATTTCACTTGGCATTATGTATTCAAAGATTATCCATGTTGTGACATGCATTCATGCTTCATTCCTTCTTACGGTTGGATAATATCCCATCATATGGATGTCCACATTCTGTTGATGTTCATTGACTCATGGGTATTGGGTTGCTTCCACTTTTTGACTATCACAAATAGTGCTTCTGTGACCATTACTGTACACATTTTTGTTTACACATCTCTTTTGAATTATTTTGATGTGTATACCTAGGAGTTTGACTGATAGATCTTATGATAGTATTATGCTTAACTTATGTCCTGGACAGTACTTTTAGATAGGAAAGAGAGGTAAAAGGCATTCATATCAGCCAGAAATAAGACTCTTTTGAGATAATAGTATAATCTATGTTTAAAAAAAAGTCTAAATCCACAAAAAAAGATTCCATGTGCAGCTTTGGCTGCAGCCCAAGATACTGGTAGGCAGGTGGAGCCTTGCTCCACCACAACTCTAGGGACTGGGGACTTGAGGAAAGTGGGCCAGGGGAGTCAATCTCAGACCCTCTGGTATCTGGGGATGGAGATGACTCCTGTTGTCTTGTGGGTGTCCCCCTCTGGTTCACTCCTACCTCTAACAGACCTTCATAGGAATGAGAAGAAAAGCAATTTAGCAGGTATCTGAAAGGCAAATAAAGGCCCTGGACACATTCATCACCTGGGTGAGACCCAAACAGAGCATGATTGGAACCATAAAAGACAAAATTGTAAATCCAACAAAAAGGATGGCCTACCGCAGAACTACACTTACAGTGTTTCAGGGGCCAGGGAACCAAACCCCTGATGCAGTGATATATCAACACCAGCAAAGCAACCCCCTACCACAAAGGGTGAGGAAAACCACAGAGATGTGGCTGTGGAACCACTCAGAACTACAAACCAGGAGAGAGAAGATGGATCATCCACCCACCAGAGGTTGTCCCTACTAGGGGCCCTCTCTACCACAAATGGCTGGGAGTTGTGAGCCCCAGATGACAAAATAATATTTGGAAGCAGCAAATTGAACAAACATCATATTGGAGGAGACAGCCAACATGAACGAGGAGGCATGAAACCCTCTGATCACACAGGTCTGGAGAAAAAGAGACAACCACCTCCATCAAAGGAAGTGCCACAACCAAGGAGCAAGGATAACAGCTCCACAAACCAATGACAGGAGGTTTTCATACTAGTTACCTGCTATAAAGCAACCCCTGGAAATCTAAGCAGCAAAAAACAAAAAACAAAAAAAAATGAACAAACAAAACAACACAAACCCAATGATGAGGTTTTCAGACATGTTCAGACTAGTTACCCATTATAAAGCAACCCCTGGAAATCTAAGCAACACCACCACCAAAAAGGACATTGCACCAGAAAAGAAAGAGAACAATAGGCCAAACACCAATCAATGACTTGCAGGGAAAAGGAGGTGGGGACCATCAGAGGGGGGTTAAGGGGAAAGGGGGAAGAGGATGGGCCATAACTATACAAATAAGACTGAGATTGTATGCAGAAAATAAAATTTTAAAACTCTACAAAAAGCGCCTCCTAGAACTGAGGTTGGCAAGATAGCAGAAAACAATGCCAAATACAAAAGTTAACTATATCCTATATACCAGCTAAGAATACTTGGAATCTAAAATTTAAAAATCTGAGATGTACACTACCAACACACAAAACAGGTACAAAACCAGGGATTTGTACACTTACATGTAAATAAATATAGATGAAAGAAACTATGTTCTAAATAAATGGAAGGATATGCCATGCCCATGAATCATAAAACTCAATATAGTTAAGATGCCAATTCTTCCCAATGTTGTCTAGAGATACAATATGATCCCAATCAAATTCCCAGCAAGTGATCTTGGATATGGACAGGGTGATTCTAAAATCCAATATGGTAAAATAAAGGAGCAAGTTAGTCAAAACAGTTCTGAAAAAGAAAACATAGTTGGGAGATATGCACTGCCAAATTTCAAAACTCACTATTGAGCTAGTTAGCAGGATGGTCTGATACTGACAAAAGCCAGAAACACAAATCAGTGGAACCAAAGAGAACCCCCAAACAGTCCAATACAAATGATGTTTGACTGATTTTCTTTCCTCTAAGAGAAAGATGTACAAATAAACAAGGGCAGGGAGAATGCTAGTAGGAAGCCTGTGGTACTGAGTTTGAATTAGAAATATCAGTGTGTACTCATGCTTATTTTAAAAAACTTATATTTAATGTTTAGTTATATGTATGCACACCAGACAAGTTGATATCTCGAGTATAAATAATGTATGCATAGGTTGGAATACATACATGTTTCCTAGCACTTTGAAATTCTTCTCAGTGACATACTAGTTATGAACACACCTAATGCCAAATTTTGGTTTCATGTGTATGTATGCATGCAGGCATGCATACTTAATTTCATGCATGCATAATTTTAATTTACAACATTGTATATGATTTAGGTGAATAGGTTCATACATCAAGAGCTTGTTTTTTAAATGCCACTTCCCAACCAAAGAAACCCAATTTTCTTGGAGATGTTAATAGCTGATTGATTCTAGGTCTGGAGTGGGAAAATAAAAGATTGGCCTGGGTCATCTTAAGTTCCCTGCAAGTAAGGAAGTAACCTCCTTACACTGCTGGTGGGAATGTAAACTGGTCCAACCACTATGAAAAGCTGTGTGGAGGACCCTCAAACTAATGAAAATGGAACTACCATTTGACCCAGCAATTGCTCTCTTGGGAATCTACCCAAAAGAGATCTCACCGTGGGTACAAAGGGACACCTTTGTGCTCGGATGTTTACTGCAGCACTATTTATAATTGCAAGGACTTAGAAGCAACCTAAATGCCCCCAAACAGAGGAATGGATGAAAAAAACGTGGTATATATACACAATGGAATATTACTCATCAATTAAAAATGACAAATTTGATGATTTTATGATAACATGGACGTACTTAGAAGAAATCATATTAGCAGAAACAAGTCAAAAATAAACAAAAGCCATGAGGAAAAGTCAAAACAAGCTAACCACCAAACTGAAGCACACAATTTAGGGAAGGGGGTAAGGGGAGGAACGGTGGGTGGAGGTGTGAATCCCTGGGATTACAAAGATGTGAAATTTATATATAAATATATATATATACTTCTATGCACACACACACACAAGAGGGATGGCAAAGGGACTCAGGCATCAATGAGAAAGACCTGGGAGAGTGACTGCAGTGGACTTCTCATTTTCAGAACTCATAGGTCAACCCATGAACAAAAACTAGGTCAGTCCATAGGAGTTCTGTCCCAAATATTTTGCTGGAAAGAGGTGGGAGGTAGGTCAGGAGAAATTTCAGGCCTCTCTAGCCATAATGGGTTGTAGTTGGTAAAAGTTTAGGTCCTAAAATCTTTAGTTTTTCTCTTCCTCTTCCTTCTTTATAGCTATTTTCATGCAAGGTATATTTTATTAAACTCTTACCTAACAAAATATCGATAACTTTCTTCAATATTTAAATCTCAATTATAAATTTGATTAGTATCTTAACCAATTTTAACTGTATTTTAAAATTTAATATGGATGGAAATTTCTATTTTTTAAGTGTTCTTTCCAAAACAATGTAAGTGACCAAGGAAAGGTAAGTAGAAAAGATATGATGCATATACATAATGGATTAATACTGAACTGTAAAAAATGATGAAATCTTGTCTTAGGTGACATGGATGGGACTAAAGCGGATTGTACTGACTGAAGTAAGTCAGGAGAAAGATATACAGGATGATTTCACTCATATGTAGACTACAGAGAAACAAAATGTAGAAACAGATGTAGAAATGTAGAAAACTGCTCAAAAGAAACCCTAGAACTCTAGATAGAATTGAGACTACCAGAAAGGCAGAGTAAGAGGGTGAGGATGGAAAGTAAAGTATGTGTGTGTGGGAGGGGCAATGGATTATAGTGGAGGATTATTGGTGCCCTAGTGGTGGGTGTTGTGTACTAACATACATCTGAAGATGTAAATCTATATCCCTAAATCATATATAGCACTGTCAACCAATGTTAGCTCAATAAAAATGCTAGTTAAAAAGAAACAAAACCATAGTGATATACAACTCCACTCCCACTAAAATTAAAAGGAATAATCATACGCAGTGAGAGCAAAGATATAAAGTAAATGGAATGTTTATATATTGCTGGTGGGAATGTAAACTGCTATATCAATTTGGAAAACAGCTTCTTAAACTGTCTTAAAAACTCATACTTACCTAGTAGGTATTTACCCAAGAGAAATAAAAGCTATGTCCACACAAAAACCTGTACACAAATGTTTGCATTGTTTTAATATCCTTAAACTAGAAACAACACAGATTCCTATCAACACGTGAATGAACAAACTTGATGTAGCTATACAATGAAATACCAGTTAGTAATAAAAACGGTTGAATATAGATACATGAACAACATAAATCAATCACAAAATAATTTTGCTGGATGAAAGCAGCCAAATAAAACAAGATCTTTAACTTGAAGCATAAAAAAAGAGTTACATGGAAGAAAGGCAAAATAAATAAAATAGATCAGGTCAGTCTAAGATTTCCAAATGGCGGCACTCAATTTTAGAAGAGCAATGTCTACCAATTTCTGAGGAAAAGAAAGTATAATGTAAGAAACAGGGTTCAGTCAGGGTTTAATCAGATTCATTATGTGTATTATAGAATAAGAAACTTTTTAGGTTAATTAGATCACAAACAATTGTGGGAGGAGCTGGGCAAGCAAAGACATGGAAGGGGGAGTTGGCAGATACAAGATACAAGTCACTAAACAACCCCTTTTGATATACTGATATGGGTACCTAAGTCTACATAATCAGTCTGCCAGAATATTTCAAGAGCCAGGCGCATCCAGCTGTTGAAGTCAGACTAGGACACGGAAGCTAAAGGACCAAACTAGGAAAAGCTGTTGCCTTTGTGGGCCTGCAGCTAAACGTTCTGGTGGTCACTGAGCAGCTGGGAAGAGGGAGAACTGTAACCTCTGGGTCCCTCTGCCTGTCCTTCATTGTATCTAATCTCAGACTTAATATGGTTTGAGATTATAATGGTATAATCTCAAAAAATAATGGTTGTTCCTTTACATTGATCCTCAAATCTCACGCAATTTCTACTTCCGGTCACCTTTAACTTGGAATCAAACAGGATTCTTGAAAATGTCTCAGTGTAATCCAGGCAACCAGACAGCGAGAAAGTCCAATGACCTATTTTACTTTCTACTGGAAAAGTTTTGTGGTGAAGTAACATTAACCAAGTTCAGAAATTCCTTCAGGTTTACTTGTCTTTCTTTAAAGTCGCTTCTAAAACAACACTCACCAAAACAACACTCATCAAAGCCACCAATGACCTCCTCACAAAATTCAAGACCCTAGTTTCCATCCACATATGAACTGACTTTCAGTCAGGACAGTATTTACCAGAAGTTACCACCACTTGGAAACTATCTTCTGTGAACCCCTTAATTACCTGCTCTTTTCCATTGTTCTCTATAGATAAATCTTTTTGACTTGGTCCTCAAATGTTGGTGTATCAAGTCTTGGTCCTGGACTTGCTTCTCCTGTTACTTCATTCCTTTATTTTAGGCAGATGGATGAGACTAAGATATCAAAGACAAGGTCTCAAATCCCAACCAAGCACAGGACAACCTTGGTACACACAAGAAATAGGGTGTATCAATACACATCAAGAACTTCTATGCATAATTCTGTATATATAGCAAAATAAATTAACTTTTTCTTCAAATATGCAAAGGGATGTGTTGAAATCCTTACCCTCAGAACCTGAGAATGTGAACTTATTTGCAAACAGTTTTGCAGAAGTATTCAAGTTAAAATGAGGCACTAGGGTGGGCATAATGTGACTAGTATCTTTATAAAATGGGGCATTTGGGATACAAATATGCAGTGGGATTTTGAAGACATAACACACAAAAACATCCTGTGACTGCAGTAACACATCTATGAGGCAAGGAATGCCTGAGATTACCAGGAACTAGGAGAGAAATGGAAGTTTCTTTTCTATTGCCTTAATAGGGCATGTGGCCTTGCTCACACTTTGAATCAGACCTCTGGCCTTCAGAAGTGAGAGACAGTATTTTTCTGTTGTTTTAAGTGACTCATTTATTCAGGTCTAGGAAGCGAATACTTTTGTCATGTCCAACCTATGAGGGAGGCACTATACGAATGGCTGAAGAGATCCAGTCAGACGGAAGAGGTTAACTAACCTGCTCAAGGTTACATAGCTAGTGATTAACAAGTCAGGATTTACACCCCAGAAGATTGGTTCCCAAATACCTACTTAATCATTATGCATACTGCCTTATAATATTTTTAACAGCACTGCTCCCGGTGACAAGAATGTTGAAGAGGGGGGGTGGTATGAATAAATTTTAATATGCAAATGGATAAGTAAATGATTGCCTATCTACCCTATGAACTGTCGTGCAACTATTCAAGTTATTGTTGAGAAATGTAAAGTAAGATGCAGAGATGGCTGGATGACATGATCCCATATTTGGACATTAAAGAAGAAAATCTTACGTAGCTTCTATATGGTTACAAGCATTATAACATATGCATGACTACATACACTAAGGAGCACAGATTAAAACATGAAAGTGTTGACAATAGTTGATCAGTACAGTTACCCTCTGTACCTGTGGGTTTTGGAATGACAGATTAAACCAACCACTGATTGAAGACATGTACTAAGTAGTTAGGCTTAAGATGGTTCTATCTGTATTGAACATGCACAGACTTTTTTCTTGTCATTATTTCCTAAACACAGTATAACAACTATTTACAAAGAATTTACATGTACTAGATATTATAATCTAGAGATAAAGTATATGGGAAGATTGTGCAGGTTATATGAAAATATAACATTTACTATAAGGGACTTGCACATCAGAGATTTTGGTATCCAGGGGCATCCTAGAATGATTGGCTCGTGACTGCTGAGTGACAACTCTACTGGTTATCTGCTGGGGATGAATAGTAGAGGAGTAACTTCAGTAAATAATAAATGCATTAGTTAGTTCTTTCAGGGTTACGAGGCACCCAAAATTTAGTAGAATAAATCAATAAACATTTTTTAAGAAAACCATCAACGAGTTGTCTGGGTGGATGATGGATAGGAGAGCTCATCTAGTCCCAGCCAGCATATCACTAACAACTGCTGGCCACAGTTGGCTTGACAACGGCTGGATGACAAGGATGGCTTCATTCACACATCTGGAAGTTGAAAATCTTGTTAGTGTAGGACATGCTTCAACTGGGACGATTCTGCTCCATCACTAGTCCATGTAGTCTCTCATCATCTGGTAGCACAATACAGGATTTTTTACACATCAGGATACATATTAGGAGCAGAAAGAATGGGTGAAGCAACTCTTTAATATGTCTTGCTTGTGTCATATTGCTAATGCCCCATTAGTCAAAGAAATAGTGAAATCCAGTTTCAAGGCTCAAGAAATGGACTCTACTTCTTGATGAAGTGGCAAAGTCCCACTGAAAATTTGAGAGAAATATGAAGTCTAGGATACACTGAAGGTAATCATAGCAACAACAAAACCCAAACTTAGTTCAGATGCTAATAAAAAGACTCAGTCCCACCACATTGATGACCTATCAGGTTGAGCCATGTCCATTTCCAGGAATAAATGGAAATGCTTTGATTTCTACTGTCCTACATATAACATCTGCTATTCAGTCAAAAATTATTAGATGTAAACAGCAAAAAAGAACAATCCATTATGGAGAGACAATGCAATCAACAGACCCACATTCAGTTGACCTACTTGTTGCAACTATCAGATAGGGTACTTAAAATAAAACTGACTCATTCAGTAAAGGCTACAGTAGAAGATGGGAAGAGGCATGAACAGGGAGTTTCAGCAGAAAAATGAAAACTGTAAGGGTCAAATATAAATGCTAAAAAGAAAAAAGAACTGAGATGAAGAAAGCCTTCAATGGGTTCATAGGTAGACCTGACAGAGCTGAGGTGGGGGGGTGAAGATCAGTGAACTTGAGGTTAGGTTAACAGAAATTACACCAACTGAAACACAAACAGAAATAAAGTTCAAAAAGGGATGGGAGAAATACATAACATTTTTCTATGCAATCTTCTGTGTCTTCTGATTATAATTTATAGTACCACATCATGCAAATACATTCACTCCCCATTATAAGACCTACAAACATCTCATCCCAAATTATGACAAGCTCAAATTCAGACCCTCAAGTATTCTATATCAGGTTCAGATGTGGCTGAGGTTCCTTGGGTACAGTTTCAGTTTCTTGATCCAGAGAACTGTGAGCTAGATGACAAGTTATATGCCACCCTCACCCCCAGCATACAATGGGGACACAGGGACAGAATAGATACTCCCATTGAAAGAGGGAGGGAAAAAGAGGCATATAAAAGTCACTGTTTCATAATGATTTTGAAATCTCATAGAACAAATGCTGTCAGAACTCCCTGCTCCTGGTGCAGAAAATGTTTCTTGATTAGGTCACAGTTGTACCTGGGAATGGTTCCCCAGTTCATCTTAACAACTAATTCTTCTTGGTCTTCTTTCTAAAACATCCTTTCCCCATAAGAAACAGTCGTATTTGCAGCTGAGAAACTTCCTCAGCTTTATTTCTGTCTACAGATGTTAGAGAGAAGAGTCCAGAGTCCATTTTTCATTTACAATTACTTCAGTTCCTTTAAGTCCAACACCAGGTAGTTTCTTTCACTAGTAAAAACTGTTAGAACACTTTACAGGTTTTGTATGATTCTGGTTTGTGTCTATAACATGCTGCAAATGCCACCTTGACAATTCTTTTTAAGACAGGTCGCTCTCTACTTTGAGCAGTGTCACGCTACTGGGATAATGTCCTAAAGTTGTTGGCTTTTTTGTATATATGAACTTTTTTTATTCTGTGCTCTCTGTACCCACATAATATCCTAAAGTTTCAACAAAGGGACTTATAGTCCCACAGTAATTTGCTCTTTACCCTGAGGCCATTTTTCACCTTGAAAATATTTTTGGTGGCTATCAAATCCTGGAATTTTTTCTTCTGAATTCAGAATGGAATAGCTATGCCTTTAGTTCAAATTTTTAATTTCTATGCCTTATCAAATGCATCTAAAAGCAGCAAAGTCACACATCTAACATTCTTCTGGAATTTCCCTTAGCCCAATCCATGAGTTCACTTGGTACATTATCTTCCCAAGAGCATGGTGACTGCCTTGCTGTTTTCTTCCTTACAAAATAACATGGGTTGCATCTTTTCCAGCAGTTCTTAGAGTAATCCTCAGTGTTGCTCCAGTCTCCACCTACTGTCCAGGCCCAACACCAATATCATGTCTTATGTTTTGGTACAATACCCTTCACATGCATACATTTTTAGCAAATTTAGTGGCTTAAGACAATAATCATTTATCTCAATTATCCAGGTTGTTGGAATAACTGGTATGATTCTTGTGGTCTTGGATGGCTTGGCTAATGCTGGGGATTTAAGGAAGGCCTCATTCCTATATGCGCCTGGCCTAAGGGCCCTCAGTCATGTTGCCTCATCTCTGCTCCACATGTGTTTTCATCTCATAGTTGAGTTTCATATGAGCAGCAGGAAAGGGTAAACTTCAAGGCAGGCTTTTCACACTTCTCCAGCCTCTTTTGGAATCTTTCCGCTAAAGTACATTGGCCAGAATCAAAGAGTACAGAAGACTACCTCTTAGTAGGAGAAACCACCGAAAAACATTACCAGGGGATGATCATAAAATGATGGTAGGAGTCTGTGGCTCTTTTGCATTGTTACCACCATGTAAGCAGATAAAAATATCATGTAATGGAAACCACTATGAATGATATGTGTTCATGTGAAATATCAGCAGGTATATGTATATAAAAACCATAATGACTTTAAAACTGTGGATTCACATGAGAGGAATAATCAGGAGGAAAATTTGAAGACACAGTTCTATCAAATTCAGAAAAAGAATTCCCATTCAGTTATTCCTATTGCTGTGTCATAGATTCTGTCCAAACACCCTTAAAGAACTGAGAACAGATCTATGATCAAATATATTATTGGGCTAGTCTACTTTTCATTTTGCCTTCTTTTTAAATTGCTTAACACAATAAACATGATGGTCTTTTACATAATTTTGCACCCTCAATCCTTTAAAGAATGTGGTGACAATTTGCCTAATACTTTTTATAGGAAGCCTTTTCCTAATGCACCAAATTGACAACATTTTCCCCAATATGAATTCTATTATACTTCATGAAGCCAAAGAAATACGGAAGTTCCCTTTCATGCAATGCTTTCTTAGAGGGTCGCTTCTGAATAGTTTTTCTCATCTCAGCATTTTCTAATGTGAAGTATTCATACAGAGTCTGCCTTGGATGAATTTTATAAAATATATTTAGACCTGACTTCTGTGATAAGGCCTTTTTTTTCCCCAGGCAAAGGTTTCTTTCATGCATGAATATTACGATGCATACTAAGCACTGATTTCTGAGTGAAGCCCTTTCCACAGTCACTGCATTTATAGGGTTTATCTCCAGTATGAATGGTCTGGTGTTTATTGAAATTTGACCTGTCAGTGAAGGCCTTTCCACATTCTGCACATATATATGGTTTCTCTCCTGTGTGAATTCGCTGATGTACTTTGAGATGTGGTTTCTTGGAGAAGGATTTCTCACAGTTAGGACATTTATAAGGCTTCTCTGTAGTATGAATTCTCTGATGTGTAATTAACTCTGACTTCTGGATGAAGGCCCTCCCACAATCAGCACAGACATAGGGCTTTTCTCCAGTGTGAATTGTTTGGTGTTTATTGAAATTTGACCTGTCAGTAAAGGCCTTCCCACATTCAGCACATATGTAAGACTTCTCTCCAGTATGGGATTTCTGGTGAGTATTGAGATTTGACCTGTTGGTGAAGGCCTTTCCACATTCATTGCATATATAGGGTTTCTCTCCTGTATGGATTCGCTTATGCATCTGGAGTTGTGACTTAGAAGGGAAACACTTCCCACAGTCACTGCATTCATAAGGTTTCTCTCCAGTGTGAATCCTCTGATGTGCAATCAGGTGTGCCTTCTGTATGAAGGCCTGCCCACATTCAGTACATATATAGGATCTCTCTCCTGTATGAATCCTCTGATGCATCCTGAGTGTTGATTTTTGAGTAAAGGCTTTCCCACACTCACTGCATTTGTGGTGTCTTTCTCCAGTATGAATCTTCTGATGTACACTGAGGGCTGAGTTCAGGGAGAAGCCTTTCCCACATTCACTGCATTCATAGAGTTTTTCTCCTGTATGAGTTGTCTGATGCCTAAGCAGAGATGCCACCTGGAAAAATGACTTACCACATTCACTGCATTTATAGGGTTTTTCTCTAGTATGAGTTTTCTCATGCAAAATTAATTCTGAATTCTGAATGAATGCCTTTCCACATTCAGTACATATATATAATTTTTCATCTCTGTGAACTCTCAGATATATACTGAGTAGCGGCTTCTGTTCAAAAACATTTACACATTTGCTAAGTTCATGAGGTTTTTCCATAGTATGAATTCTCTTAGGTGCAAAGAGGTGTGACTTCGGAGTAAAGATTTCCCCAAATTCAGTACACGTATTTGCTTTCTCCCCAACAGGAAATTTCAGATTGTGAGTGACTGCTTGTTTGAGGCTGAGAACTTTTCCACACTGGCTACCTTCACAGAATTTTACTCCTGTGTGTATATTTCCATGGTTACCATAAGAAGAGCTCTGGGTAAAAACTTGACCATGCCCAATTATTTTATCAAAGTTATCTGCTGCACTGCTTTTATTATGAATATGTAAGTCTAAATTAAAACTCTTTCCAAATGAGTTACGTTTATGAGGTCTTTTCTGTGAAGGAATGGGATTTGGGCTTGGATGAACAAATTTTCCACTGTCTTTATGTTCATAACACCACTCTGCATTCAACATTTTCTTATTAATGAAAGCAGTACGACTCAGAGGTTTGGTCTGTTTTTCCTGATATCTTTTTATGTGTTTAGCATCTTGCCACAGTTCTTCTAAAATAGAATATAAGGAGTCATCTTTCGTATTTTCATCCTCCATTTCACTAGGAAATGTAGTTTTTCCAGACATTCTTTTAGGTGGCGTTTTCATCCCAAACTTTCCATCTAAAAGGAGAAAAAAAAGTAAAAGTGACACAAAGAATAGATACCAGAAGATTAAAAGTTAGACATAAGCTAATCCAAACTGAATATAAGGAAATCAGTAAATCTACGGCAATGATGGCAGGAAATATATACATGTATAAATTGCACTTACAGTGTTCCAATCTCTTGTATGACATGATGTTCCAGGCACGGTTCTAAGAAACATACATATATGAACTAATTTAATCCTTTCAAAAGTCAAGTGACTTTTTTTTTACTATTATCCACATATTGTAGATAAGAAAAGAGAAGCTGAGAATATAATTTCCCCTAGTATATGGTTAGTAAGTGTTTGAGAATGGAGTTCAATACAAGCAGTCTAACTTTTGTGGGAGGCTAGGATAATAAGGTGGGGGGTATACTGAAAATTAAAAAGATAAGGGTTTATGGGAAATATCCATGGAGGATATAAAATAGAGAAGACAAGCCATCTGTGGTAAACTGAAAGCTGTTCACTAGAATGTGCCATGATTCCTTTCATTAATAGAGTAGCAGCCAGGCATATGACTACCCAGTCATCTAACAATTTTTAACATCCTTAGAAGACTGGTGTGGCTATGTGACAAGGCTCTCATCAACAGAATGGAAGAGAAAATAATGGATATAACTTTTAAACTGGAGCACTGAGACAGTGGGAATGTTTTCTCCATACTTTGCTCTACCTTTAAAATTGAAGGTAGGACTCTCTTAAACCTAGATTTGACAACAATGCAGATTTAAACATGGAGATGACACAAAAATAACCTGAGGTGGTAATGTATTAGAAGGAAATTAATTCCTGAGTAAATATGAGCAAATACAGCTTTCCAATAATTTGTGATATTAGAGACTACATAAAATTGCTATACAATTCTTTATAATTAAATTCACTGTATCTTATATCTATATTGGCTTTAACATAATTTTATCATTATTTTTGCCTGGTGTGGGACTCAAGATGATTCCATTACTAAGTACAGTGCATGAAATTAGATTCCTAATAAGTAATCCTTAAATAGAAAAATTAGACATTATCTTTTCAACAAGAAATTTTATATATTGAGAATGTACATTATGAGTATCAATCCAATTCTGTATTAGCCTGATACTATACTCCAGACATATGCTCCATCTAAAATCTCATCCATTTTTATTCTTATATACTTGACTTTAATTTATTCTGGAGATATTAAGCACTGGATTCATATGTAATATATATATATTATTCCTATATAAAGTGGTTCCACCAGTTCACTTTATTTAATGTATAACTTATGAACCTTATAAAATGTATGAGAAAATATCTAGATCATTTGTACAAATATTCATTGTAAAAAATCTGCTTCTACGATAATAAGCCTACACCTTTCCTATGCCTACAAATTCAATGAAAATTATACAAATGAAAGAGTCTTAAAAAGAGCTGTGAATGCAAGCCTATAAGACTCAGTTTATTCTCAAATCAAATGGCATATTTGTGTTCTTTCATTTAGCTTGCTTAACACTTTCTATTGTGCCATTTTAAAACATGTGTGTTTCATTAAGTGATTTTAAGTCTTTTGTTTTGAAAATTAATCAACTCACATTGCTAGTGAGACTTTTTCCTGACTTTTCAAAAGCAGGCACCTTGTGTGCTATTCACTTTGCTATCTCAATAGATTGGTATTACAACAGAAACAAGTCACTGACAATAAACTTTTTAATATTTGATGCTATTGTCTTTACTTTCCAATTATAATCTAGATAACATTGAATTCTCCGTAGAATTTTTAAATATCTTTCTGAAATAGAGCAAAATACTTTTACATTATTATCTCCATCAAATTCAATAGACAGACATAGATAGATAGATAGATAGATAGATAGATAGATAGATAGATAGATAGATAGATAGATAGATAGATAGATAGATAGATAGATAGATAGATAGATAGATGGATAGATAGATGGTAGATAAAAATTTTAAACATGCTAGGTAATGATTGGTTACCCTATATTGGATAGAACTTGTAACTCTACTTTTTCAGGAAAAGAGCAGGAAGATATTTTTACAATTGTCTGGCCCAGTGTTGTACTACGGGACATGGATTTAACTGATGGGCCTAAAGAAGTGAATGATACAGTGTTTGTATCAGATACCTCTCTTGTACTGTTTCAGAAAAAAAATTCAATTATTTAATATTTATAAGTATTTTCTTCCTCCTTACTCTACAAATAACAAAAATAAAATACAGGCTTTATTTACATATATTTCTAAAATTACTAGGGGTAAGAGTGTACAAGGAATGGGGAAGGGCAATAAATTTTTAGGTAAGGGTAATCTTATGGAACAGAGGATAACATGAACACAAAATATAAGTGACTTTTATCTGGCTAGGTGGCACACAAAGAGCTACATGCAAAGATGAACTTCATATCTGGTAGACATTACATACAAGGTGAACATTTGAGTAAGTCATGAATTTAGGAAACTGTACAAATATGACTTTCACTGAAAATACATGACAATGTTGTAGATAGCACCAAGAGAAGAACTATTAGCCATGTGTTATCAAATAGAGTAACTATAAGTTTACTTTACAATGACAAATATAAGTGTAGCATCTAAGGTAATATGGTCTATTGGTAGCATTTAAGATAAACTGGAAACAAGAGTAGAATCCACAAAACCCAATAGGAACCGAGTAATGCAAGCATGAGAAAATACAGGCCAGTTATAGGATGACACTACTAGAAAATAGGATGAAACAATATCTAAAAAGTATCTTCTTTTATTTTATTTTTTTGAGACTAGGTCTTGCTATTTTTGTCCATGGAACCGCAGGCTCACATTGCCCATGGTACCATGGACTCAAGCAATCCCCAGCCTCAGCTTCCCATGTAGCTAGGATTACAGGTGCGCACCACCATGCCCAGCAATTTTTTGGGACTAGGTCTCACTGTGTTGCCCCGGGCGGGACTCACACTGTGACCCCCAGACCCAGCCATGACTCCATAAACTGTCACTTACAAGCACATGCCACCGTGCCCAGCTAAATAGTATTTTTTAAAGAAGAAAAATTAGGAATTGCAGAGTAATTAATAAGAATACAACTAAGTAAGAACCAAGAAACAACAAAATCTGACAAAATTTGGAATGTGAGAATTTCTGATGTAGGCAAAGATGCCAGTTCCTCACATATGGAGGATAAATAAAATAGACTATTTCCATGGAAACTGTCAATATGTATGTATGTATGTATGTAACATAAGAACCCAGTTATAATAGAGCAACTAATGGTATCAACATAGAAATTATCAGAATACAAATAAAAACCTTAAGTTTTATAGATGAAGATTTCTTCAAACTAATTACAAATATCCAAAGGCAATAAATAGCACCCATGCCAGGGGCATTTCAGTTGGGGGAAAGTCTTTATGGAAAAGAAAATGAGCAAATTAGGTGCTCGCCAAGAAGATTTTTTAAAAAGCTATATAAAGCTAGGAAAGACATAAATAATAGGAACAAGTGGTTCCCAGAAAGGGAAGCCCAAATGAATAACAAATATTAGAAAGGGGAAAAAGGACTCTAGCCAGGACATGGCAAAATAGAAAGGTTTTAAAAACCTCTCCTCTAAATACAACCAGGTAAAACTAAATTTTGCCCATAGGGAACTTTACCAGTTCATCGCTGGTGATGGAGAACTGACCCACTACTGATGCTTTGCACAGATGTTGGTGGTTCATGTGTGGGGGCAGAACAGGGAAAGAAAAGGGAGTTGCAGGCATGGTGGTAGCCACTCTAGTCAGTTGAGCAAGCTAGGGACCAGACACAAGCAATGTGGCATAAATAGTGGGCATGGCAAGGGGGAAGTTCAGACCTACATGCACACAGGCACTGGAATTGTTGGTTTGGTCGTAAAGAATCTAGACGCTAGTGGAGCAGGTGGCAGAGCCCCCACCCCACTCCCTGCTGGGAGATGGTAGATACCAACCTACTATGCCCCAAAGGGGAATGATAAGATAGGATCCTGGAATTTGGCTCTGTAGAGCAGTGAACAGAGCCTACTCTGGAGAAGGGGAGAAGAAGCTGTGTAAATCTCTCCATATGGAATAGCCCTGCTTCCCCAATATGATTGAGACCAAGTCTATTGACTCCAACTTCCTATCCCTTCCACACCTGCTGCCAAGTTAAACAAACAGGATAAGCAAAAGTAAAGACACAGAAAAGCAAGCAAAAAATGTTTGAACATAAGATAGAAAAGAAGAAGTCCAGAGACCTATGTAAAGGTCACAGAATTTGAGGCCTTAACAGATAATGGTTTTCATATAATAATCATAAAAAAGGCTTAATGAAGTCCTAGAAAGGCAATCAAATACAGAAAGGCAGGTTCAGACTTTCAGAAAAGAGATCCAGTAACAAAAAATGTTCATCACTACAGAACCTGAAGATGTTATAAAATAAAAAGAGATGCTGAATTAAAAAGAAGAAATAAGGAAAGTATATTAAGTGAACTTAAGTTGACAAAAAAGAAAGGTACAATGACTCAAATGGAAGAGAGAGAGAAATAAGCTTTATTAAAGATGAAGAAACTCTACAAGGAATATCAGACACCATTTGAAGAGGAAACATAAGAACAACAGGTAGTTTAGTTTAGAAGGCAAAGAGCGAACGCGAGAGAAGGGAACTGAGAACCAACAAATAGCTGAGAAATCTCCAAACCTAATGAAAAAATAAAACATGGGTATCTAGGTCTAAAGAATATCCAGTTTTCTAAATGCAAAGTGATCTTCACCAAGACACATCATGGTTAAGTTATCAAAAGTTCTCCCATCCAGGTACTAGCCAGGTTCAAGCCTGCTTAGCTTCAGAGAGAGGACAAGACTGGGTGCGTTCGGAGTGGTATGGTATTTATAACCACACCAAGAAAAATGAAGTATCTGAGAGTAAACATGTAGGGAGTGAAGAACCAAAACACCAAAAACTACAGAACTCTGTTAAAGGAAATAAAGACACAAAGAAACAGAAAGATACCCCATGCTCATGGATTAGAAGAATAAACATTGTTAAAGTGGCTTTTTACTACCTAAAACAATTTACAGATTCAATGCAAATACATATGAATATACCAATGACTTTTTTACAAGGAAGCAGCACAATTATAAAATCATATGGAACCACAAAAGGCCACAAAATAACCAAAGTGATCCTGAAAAAAAAAAAAAAGTATAGTCTCAACCTATGCAACACAGCACAATAACCAAAACAGTATGGTGTTTGGGGTTGGGCGGGGAGAAGAGAATCATAGACCAATGAAATAGAATAGAAATCCCAGAGAGAAACCCACACAAATATAGACAGTTACTTTTTGACAATGGAGCCATGACCATATAATGAAGAAAGGAAAACCACTTTAACAAATGGTATTGGAAAACATGGGCAGCTACATGCAAAAATTTGAAACAAGAGCCATACCTAATTCCACACACAAGAATTCAAAACACATTAAATAACTGGATATAAAAACTGAACCATATGCGGGGCACGGTGGCGTGTGCCTGTAAAGTTTCAGTCTATGAAGCGGCTGGGGTTAGAGATCGTGGTTAGAGTCCCGCTCAGGGCAACGTAGTGAGACCTAGTCCCAAAAAATAGTTGGACATGGTGGTGCACGCCTGTAATCCCAGCTACCTGGAAAGCTGAGGCTGGGATTGCTTGAGTCTGTGGTACCCTGGGCAACGTGAGCCTGTGGTTCCACGGGCAAAAATAGCGAGACTTAGTCTCAAAAAAAAAAAAATAACCCAAAACTGAACCATAAAATACTCCAAAGAAAACATAGGGGATGCATTACAGGATATCTACCACAAATATGTATTTGGGGATGGTAACTCCAAAAGCAAAACATACAAGTGGAACTAGATCAAACTAAAAAGGTTTTGTATTTCAAAAGAAAACATCACAAAAACAAAAAAGGCAGCCCACAAGATTGGGACACATCTTACAAAGGGCTAATTTCCCAATATATAAAGTATTTGTACAACCTAATGACAACAACAAAAGAACACAATCAAAAAAATGGTCAAAAACCTAAATAGATACTTTTCTTTTCTAAAGAAGACATTAAGATGGTCAACAGACACATGGAAGAATTACTATATGGGAAATGCAAATCATAACGAGCTATCACTGACCCCTGGGAAAATGACCTATATCAAAAAGAACAGAGACAATAAATGTTGGTGAGGATATGAAAAAATCAAGAGCTGGATCTTTAAAAGGATAAACAATGAGAGAGAAAACTAAATTAAAAGAATCAAAAATCAAAGACATGAATATACAACAGATACTGCAGAACCACAAGAATCTTAAGAGACAATTATGAACATCTATATGAAAATAAGACAACCTAAAAGAAATGTACAAGTTCTTAGAATCATACAACCATCTAAGACTGAACCAGGATGAAACAGACAGTTTGAACAGACCAATCACAACTACAGAAATCAGAAGCATGTAGTTTGTATGAACAAATGTCCAGGACCAGATAACTTCACTAGGAAATTCTATCAAAACCTTAAAAGAGGATATAATATCTATCTTTATCAAATTCTTTTTAAAAAATGGAGGGGAAACTTGTACATGTTTCATAAGGCCAACAATGCCAGGTAAGGACAGCAAACGAAAATAAAAACTACGTATCTATAGCTCCAATTAACAGAGATAGCGTATAGGCTCATGAAAATACTCAAGATCACTTATTATAAGGGAAACAATTATTTATTATTTCCAAACCCAAAAATTATTAGCTATTGCCTCCCCCTATATCAAAATGTCCTATATCAAAAAGACTGGAAACAACAAATGGTGGCAAGAATATGGAAAAAAAGGAAAACTCATTCGCTGTTGGTAGGAATGCAATTTTGTGGAGCTTCTATGGATATTGGTGTGGAGGGTTCTAAAAAACAAAATGGAATACCCTATGATATAGCAATAACATTTCTAGTTATTTCCTGAAAGAATATAAAAACACTAATACAAAAAGATTTATGTATTCCTATGTTCACAGTAACATTCACAATAGCCAAGTCATGAAACCAACCTAAATGTTTATCAGTTAATGACTAGAAAAAGAAATTGTGGAATACATACCCAATAGAATATTAAGCAACTACTCAAAAAGATTAAATAGGGTGCTTTGGGACAAAACACAAAGATCTTGGGTTGACTGTGCTAAGCGAAAGACAGTTACCAGATGGTTTCATTATATTTGTGGAATGTAGTCAAGGAAAACAAACTGGCAAAACGCTATCAAAATAATTCTTCAGTTCTGTGAAAAGTTACCAGGAGGTATTGAGGGAGGGAGGGAGGGAGAAGGGTATAGGGAAGGGAATGTGAGTATTGGCACTGGAGATGTGATACAGTGAGAATGAAGTACGAACACACATGGAGATGTGAAGTTGTCCTCCCCAAATCATATAGCTATATAACCTACTGTCAATAAAATTTGAGGGAAAAGAAAGCAAAAATACACAAAAATGATACCCCTTAACTTAGATTGGCCACAAAATAAGAAATATGAATATACCAACTTTTGAAATGGTGGAATGGGTCCACTTATATACTATGTTAACACCCCATTGAACAAATGATATTATTCCTCTATGAATATCCCTGAGAAATAATCTCACAGGCTCATAAGATGATGTGCAAAAGAAATTACTTTTATTGAAGTATAATTAATATATAGTAAAGTGAATATCTCCACTGTAGAGTCAATTTTTTCATATGTATACAACTTATATGAAAATATAAAGCATTTTAATTATCCTAGTAAGCTCCCTGTGGCCCTTCTTTGTCAATAACTGACCAGAAGTAATCACCATTCTGAAAAGATCACCAATCATTTCACAACAGATTAGTTCTGGTTGTCTTTGAGCTTTACATAAATTGAACCATATAGCATGTATTCATTGGTATGTTTGACCTTTTCACTCAACAAATTTACTGAGATTCATCTAAGTTCTTGTGTGTACCAAAAGTGCTTTCTTTCTCATTCCTGCGTAGAATTACATTTTAAGAATATGTAGTCATAGGTCACTGAACAACCAGGAAACATTACAAGAAATACATAGTTAAGCATTTTCATTGTGCAAACATTAACTAAGAGTGTAATTACACAAGCCTATTATACACCTAGGTCACACACAGGGACTACTATCATATGTGTGGGTCCTCATTGATGAAAATATCACTATGCTGTTCATGACTGCAGCATCACAAATTCATCACTATGCTGTGCATGACTGCAGCATCACATTCATCCATTCTGGTGACAGGCATTTGGGGTGCTTCAAGTTTTTTACAATTATGCTAATGTTGAAATGAACATTCTTGTACATTTCTTTTAGTGGACATACTCATTAATGTCTCCTGAATCTCTAGGAGATAAATTGTTAGGACACAGGTAGCTGTTAATCATTGCCAAGTATTAGTAATCACTGTCTCCAAAGTGCCTGAAGGGATTTACATCAAACATCAATGTAGGCAAATTCTAGTTGCTCCAATTACTTATCAACATTTGATACTGTCAGTTTCTTTAATTTTAGATGTTTCTAAAACATCTAAAATGTTTCATGTATATATATCTGTGTACAGTGTTTCATCACAGTATTAATTACCATTTTTCTGATACATAATGATGTTCATTAACTTTTCATAAATAACTATTTGTATATCTCTTTTTTGAGGAAATTGTTTATATCTTTTACCCAGTTATTTTTTCACTGGGTTGTCTGCCTTTTTATCATTGATTTGTAGAGTTGTTTGTATATTCTAAAGATAAATTATTGATCAAATTTATGTATCACAAATAGTTTTTGGCATGCCTATTTACTTATTAAAAGATGTCATTTGAAGGAGAATAAAAATCTTCATTCTAATATAGCTCCATTTATTATCAAATGAAATAGGGAATGTTCTCCTTTTTATCTTCCAAAATAATTTAAGCAATGATATTGTTGTTTCTTCTGTAAATGACTGAAAAAAATTCACTAGTGAAGTCATGTGGGCTGAGAGTTTTGTCTGCAGAAAAGTTTTTAATTACAGATTAAATATCTTTAAAGATAAAAAACTACTAAGATTTTTCTCTTTCTTTTTATGACATTTCTTGTAAGATGTTTTTCAGGACTAAGTTCATTTTATTTCAGTCATCAAATATGTTGGCAGAGAGTTGGTATAATACCTTCTTAATACCCCTTTAATGTCTGTAAAGTTTGCCATGATGTTTACGTTTTTATCCATAGCATTAATAATTTATATTTTCTCAGTTTCTTGCTAAAGATTTACCAACTTTACTAATCTTTTCAAAGAATCACTTTTGAATTTGGTAGTTTTTATTTCTTGTATGTCTTGAGTCACAAACTTACCAGAATTTGGTGATCTACATTCATATGTGGAATATGGAGAAACCAAACAATATGTCAAACAAGAAAAACTATAAAACCAATTGAAAGCTAATCACAGACAGCTTTCAAAAAGCTTTCAGACAGCTTCTCTTCCTGAGACAACCAGGAAGGGAAGGGAAAGTTCAGGAGGAGGGGGAGAAGGGGAGAGCATGAAGTACTATGGAAGAAGGTTATGGGTGCTTTGGTGGTGGGAAAGCTACAACGACTGTTTAAGGAGAGAAATCCTATACTGTCAAAATATTAACAAAGATGCAAAACCATGGTTCCTCATTAATAAAAAATTTGGTGATCTAATTTTGTGTGTCTATATATGTGTATATATATACACATAAATGGATAAATAAATTTCTATCTCAGTGTTTCAGTTTTATTCCACAAATTCTGATGTATCATATTTTCATTATCATTCTAGCCAAAATATTTTCTAATCATACTGTGATTCCTTCAACTTGTGGACTGAATATGTATGCTGCTTACTTTTTAAACATTTGTATATTTTCTAGCTGTCTTTCTGCTCAGAGTTTTAATTTACTTTAACAGAGGTTTGAGAACCTACAGTATATAATTTAAGCCCTTCAAAATTTGTTGGAATTAGCTTTATGGACCAAAATATGGCCTAATTTGGTGAGTGAGCCATATGCAAGAATACATATTCTGAAGTTGTTGAAAGTAGCGACTTATTTATGTCAATTAGGTCAGATTGGTTTATCATGTTCAAATCTTCTACATATTTATAGTCTTTTGTCCAATCAGTTATAAAGACAAGTATATTAAAATTTTCAATTATGTTTATACATAAGAAAACTATCTTACTGTTTAGTACTACCCATGTTTACTTATCTTGAAGCTATGTTATTAAATATATGTAAATTTAGGTTTTTATATATTTTTAGTGAATTTACATTTTATCAAGTTCAGAGAAAGACACTGCTGAAGATACAACAAATATTAAAATGACAATATAGGTATAATAGCCAAGATATGGAAACAACACAATGCCTGCAAACGAATGGATCAAAGAGTTGTGGTACATCTGCACAATAGAATACTACTCAGCAGTCAAAAAAGACAAACTGATGCCATTCACAGCAACATGGATGGAACTAGAAGGGATTATACTAACCAAAATTAGTAAGAAGGAAAAAGATAAATACTGGAGAGTCTCACTTATATGTGGAATACAGAACATGAAAAACATTAAAACTAACAAGTTGATAATGAAACTGTAGCATACAACAAGGGAGAGGGATGAGCACAAGGAAACATGGTGATGTCTCACAGGTGATATTGTAATGGGAGAACTATTGGGTATACAACAAAGTAAGGAAAAATATATATGATCAATAAAATAATGACAATATAAGTATATTATGAAACAATTGTATAGTAAAAAATTGACAACTTAGATAAAATGCACAAACTTCCTGAAAAAACAAATTATCAAAACAAGAACAGAAAATTTGAATATTTATTTATCTATAGAAGAAACCAAATTTATAATTAAAGACAAATTCTGTCTTACATGAGTGAATTTTATCATACTTTAGGGGAAAATTGTAAAATTTGAAGCAGATTAGCACAAAATCACAGAACAGAGGATGACCATTGAAAAATTCTAGCAATTATACACAAATTTTCTCAGAATAGGCTTGAAATTTCCTATATTATTTTAGGAAGCTAGCATTAACATGGTATTAAAATTTAAAAAGTTAGAATACTAAAATTAAAAAAGAAGCCAAAAAACAAACAAAAAACCCCAAAGACTATGTATCATAAGCATAGACATAAAAATCCTTATTAAATATTAGCTAATTAAATCAGTAAAAATTATATTAGCAAAATAAAATGCTCATCACACTAAATGCAGAAAAAAACCATTTAGAAAATTCAACATCCATTAATGCTAAAGACTCTCATGAAACTAAGAACAGAAAAAAAAATAGCTAATACATGTAAGTGCTGGCAGACTAAAAGCCTTTACCCTCAGACTGGGAAAAAGATAAAGTAAAAATAAAGGCATACAAACTAAAACAGAAATGATAAGACTAACAGATGCAGAATATTTTAAGAAATTTATAAAGGGACTCACTGTAATTAGTAAGTAAATTCAGCAAGGTCTCGATACAAAGTCCAATGTACAAGAATCAAAAAGTTCCACTTCTACTATGGAGAAGCAATCACCTTTAAAAAATTATTTTAGAGACAGTAACTGTACTTTGTAGAAAAACAAACAAAAAACATGTACTGGTGGAATGCACAAAAAGCAGGCAGATTCGGAGCAGAGTCAGAAGTTAGAGGGAGATGAAGCAATCTGAGGTGCTACCCACCTTAGGTGAGGACCATCTTCAGTATGAGTCTAACCTAGTGAATTGCCTGTTATAACTACGCAATATAATACAGTATCATTAAAACAACATCAATAATGTTCAGGATAAGGCCTCAAATTATTCAATATGTGATAACCAGAAAAATTTTTTTTTCTGATTTTCACTTTCCAGTGTCTTTAGTAGCGTTTTAGGTATATTTCCAAGAGCTACCAGCTTCTATATGCTAGACAAGTTAGTTCCATAGAAACAATTCAGTTGATCAGAACTCCAGTTAGTTTCTGTATGGTATGGAGCAACATTTGTTTTTTCCTCCAATACAGGTGTCCCCCCCCCACCATCTGAAAGTAGAACATTTTTCTGAAACCTTTTATAAGTCAAAATGGCAAGAAGTGAAGAAGCAATTACCATTAATTTGTATGGAAAAATTTTGAGCCTTCCCAAACTCCTAAAATCAACACACAACTCTTCAACAGGTAGGATTAGAAAGGAACTTAGATAGTCTGATAAAGGGAAGATATAAAAATCCAATAACTAACATCATCCTTACTGCTAAGAATAGTTTGCTCCTAATATTAGGAACAAGGCAAACATGCCTATGCTCACCACTTCTATTCAGTATCAAACTGAAGGTTTTAGATAGTGAAACAAGGAAAGAAAAATGAAATGAAAGCTAGATTAGAAAGGACAAAGTAAAAAAAAAAAGTGATAATGATTACTTATATAAAAGACCCCAAGGAACCTACAAGAAAATTAATAGGTAGATTTCAGAATGCCTCAGGATACAAAATTAATGTAAAAAAAATCAACCATTAGCAATTTATACTAGCAATGAACAACGGGTGGGAGGCGCAGTAATGTTATTTACAACAGTATCAAAAGATATCAAATATCAGGGATTAATTTAATGAAGGATACACAACACCTCTAAACTGAAAACTATAAAACTTTGCTGAAAAAAATTAAGGACCTAGATAAATGCAAAAATACGGCATTTTCATGGATTAGAAGCTCAGCATTGTTAAGACGGCAAGTCTAACTTCTCCTAAAACTGATCTAGAAAGTCAACTCAACTCTAAACAATCCCAGCAGGCTTTGTAAAAATAATTACAGATTATAAAATTTACATGGAAATGCAAATAACCTAGAAGAGCCAAAGTAACATAAAAAGTAA
>PVHY01012979.1:0-42778 GCA_004024945.1 Uropsilus gracilis | reverse complement strand
TGTTGGATGTTCTTCTTTCTTTCTTTTCATTATTGATTTCTAGTTTGATACCCTTATGGTCTGAAAAAAAAAAGTTGGTATTATTTTAATCTTTGTATATTTACTCATGTTTGTCTTGTGGCCTAGTATGTGGTCAATTTTAGAAAATGATCCATGTGCATTTGAGAAGAAGGTGTATTCTTTTCCTTGTGGGTGTAGCGTCCTGTAGATGTCTAGTAGGTCCATTTTTTTCTAGGTCTTCATTTAAGGCTTTTGTGTCCTTGTGTAGCTTTTGTTTTTTTGATCCATCCTTTGTTGAGAGTGGTGTGTTAAAGTCTCCTACTACATATGGTTTTCATCTATATTTGTTTTCAGTTCTCTTAGTAGCTGTCTTTTGAATCTTGGTGCACCCTCATTTGGTGTGTATATGTTGATAATTGTTATGTCTTTTTGGTTGGTTGACCCTTGAACCATTAGATAGTGACCCTCTTTATCCTTTGTTACTTTTTTATATTTGAAATCTGCTTTATCTGCTATCAAAATGGCTACTCCTGCCTTTTTTGTGGGCCATTGGCTTGTATGATTGTTTTCCATCTTTCACCTTCAATTTATGCTTGTCTTTTGTGATCAAATGTGTTTTTTGGAGGCAACAAAAAGTTGGGTTCTGTCTTTTAATCCAGTCTGCCACTCTGTGTCTTTTAATTGCTGAGTTTAGCCCATTGACATTTAGGGAAATTATTGATGTTTGAGGCTCTAACATTGGGTTTCTGGTGGTCATTGGTGGTTCTGTTTTAGTTTGTTCTTTCTTTTCTATTATTCATTCTTTTTATTCTTCTGCAGGTTTCGATCTTAAGACTTCTTGGAGGAGTTCTTGGAGAGGGGGTTTGGTGGTAGCAAATTTCTGGAGGCTTTGTTTGTCTGAGAAGGTTCTAATTTTTCCTTCAATAAGAAAGGATAACTTTGCTGGGTAGAGTATTCTTGGTTGGCACTTTTTGTCTTGGAGTGTTTTGATGATGTGGCCCCATTCTCTCCTTGCTTTGAGTGTCTCTTCTGAAAAGTCTGAAGTCAGTCTGATCAGGTTTTTTTTGTAGATTATCTGTTTCCTCTCTCTTGTTATTTTCATAATTTTTTCTTCATCTTTGGCTCTTGAAAGTTTTACTATGATGTGTCTTGCTGTGTTTCTTCTCTCATTAAAGTAGTTTGGTGTCCTTTTTGCTTCCTGTATATCTATTTTCATTTCTTCAAGTTTGGGAAATTTTCCTCTATTATTTCGTTGAAGAGCCTTTCAGATGCTATGTCTTTCTCTTCTCCTTCTGGGATTCCTATTACTCTTATATTTGTTTTCTTTAGAGTATCTGACAGATCTTTGATATTTTTCTTCTGTTTTCTTACTCTGATTTTCTCTCTCTCTCTTTCTTCATTCTCTCTACTTCTATGTCCTCTAGTGTGCTGATTCTTTCTTCTATTTCTTCTAATCTGCATTCCTGGCTCTTCCCTGCATTTTTGAGCTCTTCTATTGTTCCTCTTATGTATTGCATCTCCTGAAGCTTCTTATTTAGGGTTTCAATTTCGTTTTTCTGTATTTCAATGATATTGTTCATTTTGCTACATTCTTTTTTATATTTTTCTACTACTTCTTTTAGTTTGTTGAGAGCTTCTACCCTCTTGCTTTCCCTTCTTTTCCCCTCTTCTTTGACCTCTTTGAGTGCTTTTATCACGTTGATTCTGAATTCTTTGTCTGACATATGAAGCATTTCTTCCATGTTATCCATGTTGGTTTCTCCAGATTATGTATCCTTTGGGGGTAAATCATTTTTCTTAGGGCTTACTTGATTATTTGTGTTCTTCCTCCCTGTGTTTTCCTTTTGGACTTGCTCTGCATATTGAGTGTCTACTGCTCTGGTATTAGGCATGTTGAAGGTTATCTAATTGTGGTTAGATATTTGTATTTGTATTTGTGGTCTTTGTATTTTTGCTGCAGTGGTGGTTATATCTTGTTTCCATTGCTTATCGTGAGAGACCAGTTCCTTTTCAGGGAGTGAATGTGTGACTAGTTATGGTTTCTATTGTATCATCTGTCTTCTTTATTGTCATTTCCCCTTTTTTTCAGCTTGATGACCCTTAAACAGTTCTTTGTGCCTCCAAGCATCTAGGCTTGGCCTAAAACTCTTTTTAGTTGGGATTTCTTCAAGCTCTTGGTTAGTGAGTGTCCTTGTTTCCTTAGTTTGTGCTGGTGCCACTATGCTGCGCCACACTTTTGGACTTGGGGTGAAAGCTGGAAGCTTTCAAGTTGGCTTACCCAATACTAACTACTGGTACTGCCCCGAGCCTGAAGGGCCAAAGCCTGTTAAGTTGCAAATTGCAGTCTCTCTTTAACTCCCAGGTCCGTTACCGTGACAACCAGAAGTAGTCTTTTTGCTGGTGGGACAGCTCACCTGAGTGAGATACCCTGCCGCTGAATCTGTCTGCCTCTCACCTCTGGGATGAACTTCCTGGTGCCAGCCACACTCTCCAGCTTCAGTGACACTCCATCTGCGCAGGGCCTAGCCCAAACTGTGCTGGGCTGGGGGTGAAAGCAAAAACCTTTCAAGTTGGCTTACCCAGTACTCTATTTTGAATATCTTTAATAACAGAAATAAAAGTTAGGATCAGGAAACCACAGTTGCATGTAGACAGACTGTTGTGAATTGCTAAAACAATAAACTGACTTAAGAGTTAGTCATCTTCCCTATCATCACTGTTATTGTCATCATAATCATTACCACAAGACTGTCATCATTCATATTCATCATCATCATCACCATCTGAAATATTCAGGTCATAGGGCTATAACCTATTTAAGAATGTAGTATTGTATGTGTCAAAGGAGATTAATAGCATTAAAGATCACAAAACTTTTAGAAACATGACTTTTTTCTCACTATTTTCAGAAACATTTGTAGAGAAACAAACTCTAAGACCAAGTTAGGCATTTCTTCTCTACCTTTGATAAGAGGATTGGACTATGCGATCATGCGGGATGCGTCCAGAATTGCTTAAAACACATGTATCCTGGGAATTCTTCCTGCCTCACTTAGATAGCAGCAGAGGCAGAAAGAACTACTTTGCCTTGTTTGATGCTTCTGCTCTCTATAAAACTCTGTCTACTCCACAGATTCTGAAATTTCCTTAGCTGTACTATTCCTATGAAATTTGCATTTTCCAGAAGGAGCATTTGAAATATAAGCAAAACCAAGCAAACAAAAAACAAAATTTCATAATTACAACATGTACCACACAAGCAGTTGGGATCACAGGGATGGTGGAGATACCATCTTTTTATTTTTTTAATTTTATTTGTTTTAATTTTATTTTTATTTTATTTGTATCTTCTACTGCCTGAGGTATTTCAGATATGAACTGCAGTCCACCCTTTATAGAAAAAGTAACAAAATCAAATAGAAATCATTAAATCATTTCTTTTTCACTTGAGTGTTTTCACAGCAAGGTTAAAGTGTAGTACCATTATTTTTCTGACAAGATGCGGATTTACTGCCATATCTGGTGATTGTATTAGTCTCTGATTATAGAGAAAGTATAGTCTCCATGACTCTCCAGAGTCTTGATTAACTGCCAATCATTCTATTACAGACTAAAGCCAGGTTGAGTTTAAAGTACTATAATCAACACATCTAATCAGTGAATAGCCTTGGAGAAAAGTTACCAACTTGTCTAGAAGTAAGGCAAAAACAGTCATTTTTGGAAGTAGGTTGCTGGACAGAAATTCATCTTTCTTTATTTCTTTTTTTTTAGAAACTCACCTTTCTGATTGTTCTGATTGCAATGTTCTGATTGCAAGCTCTTGCAAGTGCAAGAGCTTGAAGGTTCAGGTCCCATAAGGAGAGATATAAATGTAGCTCTGACTTAGTGACACACATCACACACACATACACATGTATAATATTATATATATATGTCACTTTTATTTTTGTAATGTTAGCTATTTAGTACACTGTTTGACTCACAATACAAATTTCTGTGTTTGGGAAATTGTTTCAATTTCTATGATATGAAGGAAAACTTAGATAAAAGTTATTCAAGTTTCTCATTAGGCTAGTAATAAGCTTATACAAGAACTATGGGGTTCTTGCTAGCTTAGCGTTCTTCTGGGGTTTCAGTGTTAGCTCAAGGTTCTTCTGACATGTCAACCTTCAATATCTGGTTAAAGATAAATGTAATACAATTGACAGGATGACTCATGTTCTTGGCCTGATTCAGAAGAACTAAATGAATTAGGAAGTTGGAAGTTGAGACAAAGCCATTTTCTCTCTCAAAACATTTCACAAACATTTGTTAAGCATTTTCTATGGATATATACATATTGTATCCTATAGGTGAATCAGAAAAGGTTGCTATTCTAAATAGTTTGCTATTTAATCTTATAAAAGGGAAAAAGGACCCATCATGTAACATTGCTAACTAAATAACTGATTCCTTATGAAGAAGGTAGTAACAGAAGCATGACTATGATGAAAGACCCATAACAGGAATGGGCTGTATTGGAGGAAGTGAGTTCTAACATGCTTGAAAAGTGTACAGAATGTAGACAGGTGAGAGCAGCTCACCTGTCTGCTTTAAGATTTCCAAGCTAAGAATATTTTTTCTTTAGAGCTAGAGGGTAGTTATATTAAAACTGAATTGACCATATTAACTAAGCAACTAATTTGGATTTCAATACAGAGTTTTAGAAGCCTAAGTAAATGAGATATTACTGTTAAATCAGTCTTAATTTCCAAAATAATTTTATCAAATTGCTTTATTCTGTTCTGTATATATCATTCCACTACCTAATAACAAGGATTATTGAGTTTTACTGTTGATAATTAATAATTGTCCTCTGAAGATCAGTATGACTTTGCTTCTTCTTTGAAGAAATATATATTGGGGGGAGGACTGAAAAAAAGAAGATATGTCATAAAGCATTATAATAGAATACACAAGAAAACTTTCAACATCTTATTTTTAAATTATTAAAAGTCACACCTTTTAAAAATCATGACTGAATTTGTTTTAAAATGTTCTTTGTATTGCTGTTATTTACTTGCAGACTTAACAAATTGATGGGTTTATTGGTTGCTTTATTGAAGTAATATTTATTTATAGCATTATATGTGCTTTAGATTTACATATCAACATCTGCATATAAAACATTTTGCTCACATCAAAAGTAGTTTCATCCATCACCATAAAATTGAAAACTTTTATTCAATTTGCCCCCCCCACTTTCATCTTTCCTTGGGATTACCACAGTTGTTATTGTGTGTGTATATGTTTCTAGCAGTCTGTTGGTATTGTTTTTGCTTTCTTCATTTACAAACCAATGGTTTATATATTATATAAAAATATATATTTTTATATTAAAAAATATTATTTTTTTTATATTTTATAAAATAATATATATATATTTATATATATAATAATAATATATATTTTATATTATTATTATTATATAAAATAATATATATTTTATATTATTTTTTTTTATATTAAAAAAATATTATTGCTTGACAATATCCCATTATTAGTTTTGAGTATCCCTGGGCCTTGATTTTTTTCACCACACATGTCACTGCATTATTTTTGTATATTCTCTACTACTCTCACAGATTAATTTTTCTAATGGCATGATATGTGGAAAGGGTCCAACACAGAGACTTTGTGAGTAGGAAATTAGTCACATCTTTTTTAAGGAATTTAAATATATTCTTGTGAAATTTATAAGCATTTCTATCATTATAAATCTAGTTCTTACATTTTAAAATTTTATATTGGGAAAAGTCCATTTGGAAACCTATAAAATAGATTTATTTTACTGCTGAATGTTTGCTTTCTCACCAAAGAATCTTTGGAAATGGGAATGTAGTAGCTGAAAATAAAAGAAAACATTATCACAAAAGGACTCTCCACAAAGGTCTGAGCACATTTGAGGAAAACAAGCAAGCAATCTGAAGCTATTAGGATTATTGTCAATCTGAAGTCTTCAATTTTGGCATAGAAAACAGAGCACATGAGGAGAGAGCTTTATTTACACCACTGTCCATCTAAGAACAAAATGTGGAGATGAGCCATTGGCAAAAAAATGAAATTGATTTGGCAAAAGACTATTTTGGTTGAGATATCATGTCAATGAAGAAAACTTCTGGATATTCACAAATAAAGGTATACACAGGAAGGTTAACTCAAATCTGAGATATACATGTAATCAACCTGCAAGCAGGCAGTCAATTCCTCAGAGAAATGGGATCATAGTGAAATCTCATTGTTTCCTCGGCTGTTTGCAGGTGGCCACTCAACAGTGGTGGTAAATGGGTTAACAATAGGGGTAGACCATGTTGAGTTGTTGATAAATGACTGAACTTCTCTTTACCATCAAGTCCTCTGTGTATCTGATCCCAGGATGCAAATATGATGATGGCAGAAAATAATTATCTGACATAAATACAATGATCATTTAGTTCCCCCATAAAATTTCATTAGCTCCACATTGTATGCCTACAGATGAATACCTCAACTATCCTTATATTTTTCCATTCTAAGAATACTAGCCACAGTGTTCTTCCCAAATGTCCATGTTAATGTCCAGGTCTCTGCTTAATGGGACTTACTCATTAGTAGATATATACCTCAGGTTATTTTTTCTCTAGAGTAACCTGTCCAAAATTCTGTCCACTAACATGATGACTCTTTATTACTTTCTTTCAGGGTCATTTTAGAATGGTGCTGAAGAAAAAGGAACATAAATAAAGCTGCATTTTTTTCCCCGTGAATTGATTGATCATAGGGAATTTTCTTTAAGAAACCAGATGTTTTTTGAAAGTAATATTGTAAAACAGTAAGAGAAACCACCCAGTAAGTAACTGACTCTCATTAAGAGTGCAGTCAATATAGCCAAGTAAGGCAGAACCAGGGCGTAAAGACTCCAATAAATCTCTTCTAGGACCCTCCACTCTGTCAATAGTTCACATCTGCTTACTCATTCAAATGCAGGAAAGCAATTCAGGTTAATGCCAAGATGATAGAATAATGTAAAAATAGATGGAAAGTAGATTGACACTTTTTATTGAGGAATAACTGAAGAAGGATCAATTTATACTTTCATATATTCCTCTTCTGACTTTTCTTCTCCTCCCTGACTTTATCTCTCCCTCCTTCTCTTTCTTTCTCTTTCTCACACACAAACACATCCCTCATGCACATTCATGCATGTATGAGCAGTAAGAATCTTGTCAATTTACAAGAAAAATGCTATTTGTCGTTGTAAATAGGCCTTTAAAGATCATTAACAATGACCTAAAACAAGGCTCGTTAGAAAATTGTATAATTTCTAGCTATCTAAAAAGGAACCACTTTTAAAAATACAGCTTGAAATATAATCAGAAATACACTGTCTCAGTCTAGTGACTTGAAATACCCATGGGGAAACCATTATTTTCGATGGCATTCATTCTTTTGGCAGATTGTCTCATGGGGAGCCATTACCATCAACAACATATTTTAAAATTCTGAAGTCATTTACAACTATTTCAGAATATTTCAATTGGACAATAAATAATTTTGGTGTAAGTTGAAGGCTGAGCTGATTCAGAGATGATTTTTTTTTAACAAAACTAATCAAAGAGAATCAATCTTGTTTAACATAAAAATAAAAAATGATTTCAAAAGATGGTGACTTTAAAGAGTAAAATGAAAGAATAGGAAATAAGCTAATTTTTTAATTACGTAACTATGACAAGAAAAAGTCTTATGTTTCAAGTTAATAAATGACTTATGGAAAGAAAAATATAAAGTGATTGCAATTTTTTTGGACAAACTATATTCTTCTATTTTTCCTCAAATTTCATAGGATTTAACCAAATACTTAGAAGAACTTATAAAAGTATATTTAGAAGATGCAAGGAAATTGCTGTAGAATTAATCTGCATCCTGGTTTCAAAAGAAGCTATCATAACATTAAATAATGGAAATTTCCCAGCTTTAGAATTAGCTCCAAAATTAATTTTTTTATCGGAGAAATCTATCTGAGGGCAGGACAATACATCAAGAGGCAGTTTTGTCATATGTAGTCACATCTCTCCTCACTTCTTGATGCTCCAGTCCCCTATCCTATTACTTAAATCAGCATGGAAAACCTTGATCTTTCCCATTCACTCTATAATTTATGACCTTGTAAACTCCTCATATATAATTAAATTTGAACTTTTTCTCTGTGACCTGTCTGATGTTAATTTGTCTGCTTGACCAACCTGAGAAGAAACTAAAGTGGTTGGTAAATTTACACATATTTCCTTACATTATCAATCCTACTTATTTTGATATTGTTTGAGAAATTAAGCTAATTAAAGCACATTGAATTCAAAAATAAGGAACTGTTGTGATGAAGTACAATAAGGCAAGACTACAGCAAAATAAAACACCAGGCTTGCTTCCTCTAGATACAAACAATAAAACTGATGCAAAGGAAATCCAAAGACATCTGCTGGAAAATTATCAGTTTACACACTAGGAGCATCAACCTGACTAAAAGGGATATGAAAAACTATAAGTAAACTTTAATTTATAATTGGGCACTACAACTCTCAAGAGGAAGGAGTGGTTGCAATTCAGAACCCCTTACATCTATTTTCTTAGACATTCTGTGATATTAATGTTTCCTAAAACCTGGCACTACACTCAATAAAGGTGAATGAATGCACACAGTATAGGATACACATTTCAGGGGAGGTACAAAGATGAGCCCATACAACAAGGACTACTGACCTAAATCTGAGACTCAAGACAGATCAAAGGAACCTGGATCAGGTTAAATCATTTGAACTTTCTTACAAAAGAAACTACTCCTGAATTCCAGATTGGGATATCTGACAGAGACCTGCCACTCACTCAGGCTGAGATTTCCAAATTACCTGCAAACCCATATCAAAAACACTTGATACCTCTCACAAAAAAGCAAAACAAAACAAAACAAAACAAACACACACACACACACAAAAACTATACAATAGGAATTTTAAATTCTTGAGTTTAAAGACATAGGTGCTTTGATGCTTATTGGCTCAGTATTCTTGTAAACTTACTAAAGTTCACAGGTACTTCACAGCAATAGTGTCAGCTATTCCAAAAAAAACTGACAAAACAGCAGTTGAAAATTTATTCTTACTAAAACATATACAGAATAAGAAATGAAGCAGAAAACATGGTTCAAAGCCAGAATGACAACAAAAATAACCTGAAAGGAGTCCCTCAACTCAGTGGAGTTGCAGTATATGACTGAAGAGGAATTCAGGGCAGTGGTCTTGACAATACTGATGGAATGCTGAATAAACAGCAGAGGATATAAAACAACAATATGGTAAAGATAATAAAGATATTTGGCAGAGACATTCAGAAATAATGGATGTAAAAAACTTTATTCACAAATTAAGTAACAAATTTGAAAGCTTTAATAACTGACAAACAGAAGCAAAGGAGGGAAGTAATGTTCTTGAAAATACAAAGCAGTAATGTCTTTGAAGAGCATAAGAATAGAACAAGATAAATTAAAACTAATTAAAAAAATTAAAACAATATGAAAGCCTCCTGGGATAGCTTAAAGAGAAATAATATACACATCATGGGGATCCCACATTGTTTGCAAGATTGCTTCCTGTAAGCAGAGGAAGGTTCAACTTTGTTTTGAAATCCAATCAGTCACTCTATACCTTTGAACTGGTAAACTCAGTCATTTATATTTAAGGTAATTGTTTTTGACATACTAGCACTTATTTCAATTTGGTTAGTTTTTTATTTTCTTTTAACTGAATGTGAATTTTGTTTATTTGCTTTGATGATTGTAAGGAGCCACAATAAATGGTCAAGGGCTATGCTGTGAAGGAAGAACAATTTGCTCATATCTTATCTGATGTTAGGACACTACAGACAGATTCACGTGGTTCTTCATGGTGAGTGGTGTTCTGCCACCTCCTATGTTGATTCACCCAAGAGACATTCTCCAAAGAGACAATAGTGTCTCCTCCAGGTTAATGCATCTCCTGCCCCCTGTCCCCACATGTTGTATTCTATAGGAATGTGTAAATTTCCTAATCTAATTTTTTATAATATTTGTCTTTTTAATTTTACATATCTTCCTATTTTTTATTTGCTCCCATTTCCATTGTCTTACTGCTATTTCTATTGCTTTTTTTTTTTTTGCAGGTTCTGCTGATATTAGTATATGATGGAATATTTGTGTGTCTTTCTGAAAGTCATTTTGTTGAACCAAATTATTATTCTTCTCTCTTCTACATATATAGGCTGTGTCTTTGATAGCCATAGATGTTTCATTGTTTATTAGCAGACTCTTAATTTCTTTCAGCAGTTGCCCTTTCCCTCTCATAAATTGCACTGCCCCAGTATTACCACAACACACCTTAATTACTTTTCTTCTACCTATATTATGCTACAGAATTTCACCTAATATATGCAATTAGGCATCTATTTATACCTCAGGGTATTTTGCTATGTTTTGTTTTAATTTGGCTGTGGTTATGTGAAAGCTGTGAGATTAGTCTTCATTCTTCTGCCATCTTGCTGGACTTTCTGAATTCAGTAAGTATTCAGTGAGAAACTAACACCAGTCCTTTTCAAAACTTGCCAGAAAAATGAAGAGAGGTGAATGCTCTCAAATTCCTATTATGAAGTCATCATTATATAGATATGAAAGTCAGGTAAGGATAATATATCATATTGAAAATATTTACAATGAAAAATATTCATAATATATTCATAATGAAAAAATATTCTCAGCAAAATTAAGGGAAATTGTGTTCAACAACATGTTGAAATAGCCATGAACAAGTGAAATTTATCTTTGGAAAGCAAAGATAGGTGAATATACAATAAAAGCAATAATAGAAAGATAAAAATTATATGATTATCTCAAGATAGCAAAAGGATTATGTAGCAATAATCAATGCCCTTTTATGATAAAACTATCACAAATTGCTTATAGAGTGAACGTAGATCAACATAATAAAACATGTAATAAATGATTTTTAAAAAAATAAACCCATTACTAACATCAAACTCAATGGTAAAGGCTGAAATCTTTCCCACTAGAGATAAGTCAAGAGCGCACACTCTCATTCTCAGTCTTAAAAGTAAGAATAAAACTGTAGATTTCCTAGAATAAAACAATATGAAAAATCTTGATATTAGTCTTGTCAACAATTTCTCACATAGGACATAAAACAGCAAGTAAAAGGAAAATGCAAAAATAAAAAGTAAGAATACATCAAATTCAAAGAAGAAATAATCAACAAAATAAAAAATATGAAACTGGAAAAAATATTTTCATACCCTCTGACCACATCAATGGGTATAAATAGTCAAAACATATAAGGAACTCATTAGTAAAAACATCCAGTTAAAATACTGTAAAAGAAGAGCACAACATGGAGGAATAGAGAGGACGAGATCAACCTCTCTCCTAAAAACAATTTTTAAAAAGGACTGAGTACAAACTCCTAGCAACAAACAGAAGCCCCAAGCCAGCTAGAGAACTACAGCACTTCTCCAGGATAAGGAACCAAATAGGAGACTAAGTAGAGGAACCTATTGGCTTCCAGCACTGGCAGAAGGTACAGGGAACACCAGTCCACCAAATCTACCAGCAGCATCTTCCACTTGGGTTGAAGCTCCAGGCCAGAAACACACACATTCCACCCTAGAGCTGGTATCTTCTGATACTTTCAGGTGAGCTCTAAAGACTTCAAAAGACAGAAACCAGCTCCACAAGAGTGGACAGGACCATGTGAAACTCCTTTCTATTGTTAAAGTATCTGGAAGACCAGCCCTTGGTTGCAGCCATTACCCCAGGTAAGGGAGTCACAGGAAAAACACATATAGATCACAGGCAATGGCCTGCTGGAGACATCAGGTACCAGCAGTGGTCTTGGGAGGCCAAGAACAAGAGGGAGCAGGGTCTAAGAGTCATGCAGGGGACCTGCCTATAGAGACCTCAAAGAAAAGCAGACAGTAGGGAGCAAGGAAGCAAGTGCCCAGGTAATCACAGGGAGAAACAGGTTCTCTGGCAATCTCAGCTACTCCTGAAACTACTCCTGAGTCATAGGAAAGTGCATTCAGGAGCCACAAGGTGGGCACCTGGGGTAACATAGGCAGCGGGACTTAGGAAAGGAAGGCAATCACAAAAACCCCACAGGAAAAGTGGTGTGCACACCCATTGATCATGGCTGGGAGGTGTGGGAGCTTAACATGGACACAAGGTGCCAACAAAAGTGGGCCACCTGTTGAAGGCACTGTAAAATAAGAATGCCCATAGGCTTCCAAATCAATGATAACTGGGGTATGCATTGAAGCTTCAGAGAGATATATATGCGCCATTTGCAAACCAAAAAGATCATTACAAACAAGATAAGGAAAACCTCTCTCATTAACCATCCCTAGAAAACGAGATTTTTACTCTGAGACTGCAGAGGCACTGTTGGCTTCCCTAAATCAGAGATAGCGACCACCTGACCACCTGCCTACACTTCCCCTTCCTCAATTACTCTTAGACTTTAAAATGTTAATTGTCTCTCAAGTTTGTCTTCTTTAAAATTCAACAGGCCCTCGCCCTGTGTCCCTATAAATACCCCTTTCTTTTGTTAATAAACTTGTCTCATGATCCATCCTTCCATCTGACCCCCAGCTGTGGCTAAATAAATGTCTTCTAGTAAATTCATTTCTTGTCCCTTGCGTCCAGCAGCCAACACACACATACCAGCAATAGCCTTGGATATTTTCAGTTCCATGTATACTTCAACATTATTTAACAAAATGTGGAAACAACCTATGTGTCTGTCAATTAACACTAATAAAGGAAAAAAGAATGTGTATGTATATGATCCAACTGTCACAGGCCAAGATCACTACAGAGATGTAATGACTAAAGTAAAGTGATATCCTGGATTCTGTGCAGAATCCCAGAACAGCAAAGGGTGTTAAAACAAAAGCAATCTGAATAAATTCTTCATTTTAGTTATCTATTTATGTTGCTTTACCACTTGTAACAAGGTTACCATATTAATCTATCATGAAAAATTTAGTGTGTGGTAAATGCAAACACTGTTCTATCTACTTCAATTAAAAAATAAATCTAAAGAAATACTAAACTACAGCTAACCAAATGGGAATTTTTTTTTGCTTTTCATAGAAGTGATAGAGTCTGATAACAAAGGTTCACAAAGAACTCACACAACTCAACAAAAACAAAGCAAAGAGCTCAATTTAAAAATGGGGCAAAAAGCTAAAAGACAATTTTCCAAAAATAAATATAAATGGGCAATAGGCACATGAAAAAATGCTCAACATCACTAATAGTCAAGGAGATGTAAATCAAAACCAGACTAGATGCCACCTTACACTAGTAAGAATGGCATATGTCAAAAAATTTAAAAAGGTGGGGGGGGGCTGGCAACAACAAGTGCTGTTGTGGATGTTCAGAGAAAGGAAAACATTTAGAGAGCTGGTGGGCATGCAAACTGGTCCATCCATTAGGGAAAACTGCATTATGGAAAACTGCAGAACACTAAAAGTTCTGAAAATAGAACTGCCATTTGACCCATCAATCCTACTTCTGGGAATCTACCCGAAGAATACAAAAATACTAATTCAAAAGGACATCTGCTTATTATAGCACTATTTACAATAGCCAGGATATGGAAACAACCCAAATGCCCCAAAACAGATAAATGTAACAAAAATTTGTGGTAATTGTATACTGTGGGATATTATTCAGCAAGCAAAATGACAAATTTGAGGCATGTTGATAACATGAATGAATCTAGAAGAAATCATGTTAGCAGAAATAAGCCATAAAGAAAATGGGAAATACTTGAATGATTTCACCCATATGCAGGATATAGGGAAAACAAACAAAAGGACGAGTAAAATCTAAAACTTTCAACAGAACTGAAGAATAGGGCAAGAGAGGAGGAAAGGGGTAAACGCAAGGGAGGTATGGGCACAAGAGATTAAGATGATGGTTCACAGGTCATACAGTGGTGAGAGAGCCCAGGATATACAATGATACACACACACAAAAATACTAAACTAAAAAGCTTATTTTAAAACTGACCTAATTATATGTCTTCTATAAGAAACCTACTTCAAATGTACATAGACAAGCAAGGAACCTATCCTAGCCATATTTTCATTCTATGTTTTTACTAGTTTCATTAAAATTTTTGATGGCTTTTTAAACAAAAGGGGCAGTATATTAAATTAAATTTGAATTTCAGAATAAAAATAACTTTTTAGTGTATGTATATCCCCTGAAATATTTAGGGGATATTCAAATACACTGAAATTCAAATTTAACAGAGTTTTTTCATATTTCAGCTAGTCACTCTAGAATTAGTTGTAGTTTACACAATGAGGCTGTGCTTTCTTCCTTAGCACTTGGTTTTGATTCTCAGTATCACATTGACAGCAAAAGATAGCACAAATATCCATATCTTTAGCACAAATATCCATGATCCAAGGAAGAAGAAAGAAGATAGGATAAAAGGGCAAATATATATATTTATATAGATATAAATATCTATATAAATATATAGATATATATAATATATAATATATAAATATATAATATATAAAATATAAAATATATATATATATATATACACCAAGTAACCAAACTAGCCCTCTTCAAAGTTTTTTCTAGAAGATTCCCAACTTATTAGGAAAGCTAAGGAATATAAACACTTTAGCTGGAAATGTTGCCGTCTGGAATGAAGCAGGAACTGCCAGTAACCAGTCAGGATTCATGCTGTGGATGAAGAAAACTTCATCTCAGTATCTCAGAACACTGAAGATGGAATGACATAATTGACCTCTAGTGGGCAGCAGTGTCTCCGTTCCTCCAATAGTTACACTAAGAGACATTCTTTAGGAGATTACAAGTTAATCAGTGAATCCCTGGCCCCCAAGTATCCCACAAGAACTGTTTTACCTAATCTGATTTTTACTTAGCCACTTCTTCCCTTTGTTTGACTAGTTGTGAACCCTATAAATACCACTTGTGGGGTACAATAAACCTCTGAGTGATGATGCATACTTTCATTCAGTCCCAGCCTCTTTGGCTACGTCAGTCTCTCTTTTTGTCCATTCTTGTACCCTGTGCCCTGGCTCTTTACACCTGGGTATCTATAAAGAAGAGGGAAAAGAATACATAGTAAATTTCTGGAGGCTTTTGGCACAATTCATGAAGTATTTTCATTTTCTTTTATGTGAAAAATGTCTTAAATAATTTGTAATTATTTTTTTTAGAAAATGACCATATTTATCTATAAATTTCTAGTCAGAGTCACAGATTATATCACTGAATGTGTACTTATAGTTGGATCTTGAAATCAGACAACTTGTCATGTCTTATCGTGATTAAAAAACTTAACAAGTGTTTTCACATATATATAGACTTTTTTTCTTCCCAATTTATATGTTGAGGTTTTTGTCACAGAGACCAGAAAATGTTTGATAACGGACAGAGATTTCTTCACCAAGCAAAGTGAAAAACAAAAAGAGAAAAGTCTTTGAAGAATTGGGGCAACTTATCAAATTTTATTTTTGTTCTTTTATTTATAGAGAAGTTTGCAGTGATTCAAAATAATTGTTTAGAGAAGGACCTATATCCAGAGAAATTTTGTCATGTCATATTCTTGAGAAAACTTCCTAAAGAAGACATTTCCCTTCTATTTATTTGAGTACAAATTGTGTATCATCTTAATAACATAGATATTGGACTATGTGAGGATCCACAAAAATTTGCCTATTACCATATTTGGAATGTTATAAGTATCCACTATATAGTAGTTAGCAGAGTAATCAGAGTAAGGTTAGGGCTAGACTTGAAAACAAAATAATTTGTTAACACATAAACTACACTTCAACTCAAAAAATTATCATCATCACCATCATCACTACCTGGAAATACTTGTGTGGGAATGTAATATAGTTAGCAAAGCAATGCTTTGTGTTCACAATGGGAGGGTGAAAATTGAAGTTTGCAAAGTTTAGGGAAACATTCTATGACAAAATACTTTCTTTTCCTCACTGAGTTTGAAAACATATATGGAGTCACAAATAATAAAACAGATACTTTAGCCATTGCTTTATTGCTTTTAAGAAGATTAGATGATGAAATCACTGGGTACATGTCCAGAGTATCCCAGGGCATGTTTCTTTTGCCAATTTTGTCTCTGGTTCCTTGAGCAACAAATGTGGAAAATTATGTTTGCTCTGTTCTTTACTCACTTACTCTATTTAGCTATTGAGTACTGAAAGTTCATTAGTCCCCACGACATTAGTATTTTCCAGAAGGAATCACCAACATATAAGCAAACAAAGATGAATAAAATTTCATGAATGTAAAGATATCTTTGTACAATACTGGCAGTTTGAATGACAGAGCAGAAGAAAACACAACCCCTTTTTCCTTATTTACTCCTAAATATTGCCTGACCACTAAAATCAGCGACCAGCTTGCAATTTAAATTGTCATGGATTCTGAAACTGATTTCATAATCACAAATTCAAGTGGATTATTTGATCCTTTCTAAATATATTTATTTTCAGTTGTGGATAAATGAGTTATCTCATTGGGTCCCTCATACCTCTGAAACTTCATTCTCTTCAGTTTAGCTCTAGTTATTCTAATTACTTATACTAATTACAGTAATGTAAAAATATTAATATCAATTAATTTTAACTATGCTAACTTTGTTCCATGTGCCATTCTCCTTTTCCATGGGGAGAAAAGAAGACTATTCACTTGCTTCAGGTCAAAATTCATAAAGCAGAATTAGAGTCAAGTTAGATCTCGTCTGATAAGAAAGTCCACCCACTTTTTAAGTTCTTGTAGAACCACAACTTCTTTGCCTTTGAGTGTGTTTGAGTTTGCTCACCCTACCCCAATGTTTGCTATTGTCCTTGGAAATTAGTTTCACTCCTAATCTCTGCCAGTGTGGCCACATTCACATGTCAGGTGAGGTAGACTGTAATGATATCTGAGATGCTTTTTTTTTTTTCTTTTCTTTTCTGAGAATAGGTCTCGCTAATTTTGCACGTGGAACCGCAGGCTCTCGTTGCCCGGGGTACCACAGACTCAAACAATCTCAGCCTCAGCTTCCCAAGTAGCTGGGATTACAGACGCGCGCCACCACGCCCAGCTATTTTTTTGGAACTAGGTCTCTCTACTGGCCCCAGGTGGGACTCGAACCGCGATCCCTAGTCCCGGCCGCTTCATAGGCTGAAGCTTACAGGCACGAGCCACCGTGTCCGGCCTGAGATGCTTTTAGTTTACATTTTCTCAGTGTTTAGTGGTGTTAGGGGTATCCTTATTATATTTGCTATTCATATACCTGCTTTGTGAAGTATCTGTCCAGTCTCTTGTCCATTGTTTAAATTGTGTTGGTTGGCTTATCATAATTTGGTTACATATCCTTTATGTATTATAGATTCAATACCATTCTCTGATAATTTTGCGAATATTGATGGCTAGAAACTTTGGCTTGCCTTTCCATTTGCTTAACATTGTAACTCAAAAAACTGAAAAGTTTTAACTTGATGAAATACAATTTATCACATTTAAAAGAAAATTGTATTACAATTATGAAATTTTGCTTAACCCATGTTTACAAAAATTTTGCCCTGTATTTTTTTCTGGAAGTTGTGTAGTGGTAACTCTTGTATTCCTGTCTGTGACTAAATTCAAACTCATTAGTCCATATGTTGTTATGTTTGAATGACATCTTTCTTGACTCAGATTATAAGATTTAGGCTGCTTTATCCTGTTCTACAAGTTAATCTTTTGCTAATATTTATTTTCATTATTATGCTTCATTTTAGGACCACTCTATTCCTGCTTCTTCAAAATCCTTGCTCTTTTGTTATGATCTATATTTTTCATTTCAGATGTTATCATTTTATGTATGGAAACTTCCTCTGGATAGCTTACATTTGCATTTTAATATTATTGAATTAATTATATTAAATTAAATTTAGTTTATTATATTATTAATGTAATTAAAGTTGTGCCTATGATTTATTTACTTTTGATCATTGAACATACAGTCATATGTCAGTTGATAAGGACATGTTCTGATAGGTGATTCATTAGGCAGTTTTGTTGCTATGACATCTAAAGTGTTCTTACACATATCTAAATACCACATACCCATTATATACAGGGACCACCATGTTTTGTGCAATCTGTCGTTGACTGAAGCATCAATGTGAGTATATATTTATTAGATTTATCAAACCAGTTTTAACACAATTATCTGTTAGTTCCATCATCTTTGGTATTTATGAATCTAGCTTTGATTATTAATTTTTCTCTGGGTTATAGACTGTTTTCTATTTGTGTACTTGATAATTGAAAATTGCAATGTCAGGAATGAATTCACTGCTTTTGAGTAATGTATGCTGTTTTATTTTTTCAAAGTTACATTATTCTGGAATGTAACTATATTACTGAAAGAATAATTTGATATTTTCAAAACTGGATTTAAATTTTTTTACTGAATTACTATTGTCTTAAAACAGTTACATTCCAAATGAACATTTTAAATCAACATTTGTATATACATAATATAGTTATCACTAAAATTCTAGTTTTCATCCTTTACCATGCAATGGATCCCCTTTTATCTAGTTTATCCAGTCCACCCTCTTCCTTCCTTATCTTCTGGCAACTGTGATTTTGTTTTTATAGATTACGTGGTTTTGGTTATTGTTATTTTTTTTTAACTTTTATATGTAAGTGAAATCAGATAGCATTTGTTTTCTCCCTCTGCCTTATTTTATTAGGGACTAATTTCTCTACCAGGGTTTCATCTCCATCTCGTAAAGTTTGGAAACATTACAAACAATAATAGGGAATCAATACAGGACTAATCTTTCTTGTGTCTCTTCTCTAGATCCTATGTCTATTGTTCAAAATCTTAAAGTACATATTTCAATTTTTCCAATAATTTTTCAGTTACACATGGAGAGAAAACACACTCCACAACATTTGATTTTTATGAGCAAAAATGAAGTTTTAAATTTCCCCCAAAATATTGATCATTTGTACTTAATTAATAATTTTGTTGTTAACATCACTGGCATTGGATAGCTAGTTATTGAACTATGATTTGTATTACAAGGCTTTCAATCTTTATCAAACAACTGAAATCAAGAACTTAACTCATTATAATCTATAAAATTTACTTTAGAATCAAAGGAGAATAATAAGTGTAATTAAAGCTATAAACAATTTCAAAATTTTTCAAAATGCTATTAATAAAAATAATATTCTAATGTTAAAAGTCTAAAGAAACCAAGTTAGTTATAAAAAATAAATTTATTTTAAGATACACTATGAAGAGAAGCAATATACCTCAACATAATAAATGCCATATACAACAAACTCACAGTTAACAGCATACATAATGGTAAAAATCTGAAAGCTCTCTTCTTGTGATGGATGAGGTACAGACCAGTATGAATACCTCACCACTATAGTTCAAATAGTATTGAGAATCTTTCTTCCCTCCATCCCTCCCTAACAGCCTCCCTCCTTCCCTTCATTCTTTCCTCCCTCTCTTTCTTTCTATAATGGTAACATTAGGATAACCACATCTGGTGTTAGCACTGCAATGTATCCACCACCAAATCACCCATAGTTCACCACTATAAACCATTTTGCTCAGTTTTACAAATCTTAACCAGAGAACATAAGAAAGAGGAAGATATTAAAGAAATGAAAGCTGTAAATAAAGTAATATTAAGGGACTGTGGTGACACTGGGGGGCTGTGACTCCCAGCATCTGCATTAGAATGGCAGCAATTGTGTCCTGGTGGGTGGAGGGAGGGTAGGCCCTCTCTTGAGAAAAGAGATTTAAGTGATTAGGGAGGGTATGGAGAAAAACACGTGGAAAGGAGAGAGAATACAGAAAAAGAGAAGGTGCAGAGAGCAAAGGAGCAGAGAGGCTGGATGCCTCAGAGTTTTAGCTGCCATGTGGGGCAGGGAAGGAAACTAAGTTCGTGACTTTCATCCCCAGCCCAGGCTGGTGAGGAGCCCAGGGAAGCATGTTGGAGAAACTTGTGACCTGCGTGAGCTGTCTTGGAAACGTGGTACTTGAAAACTTGGTTTAATTTTGAAACTGTAAAGCTTGGAATTCTTCTGGAGAACTGAAGAAAGTTTGCTGTGTTGCCGTTTTTAATGTGAGATGTCTGAAGTGCTTTCTGTGTTGTTGTATTGAGTGAGTTTGCTGCTGCCAGGCCACTTGAGAGTTGGAACTGAAAGAGTGCCAGAGCTGTGCCTTTTGGAGAAGAATTGACAATGACATCCTGGCTTACCAATTGTTGGATTTGAATCTCCTGTTTTCGGAGAAGGATCAACGATGTCATCTTGGCTTTTTCTGGCTTGAAGTGAGTGGGGCTGTGTCTTTGAAGAAGGAGTGGCAGCTCCATCTTAACACCTTCATCCAGCTTAAGGTGAGGCAGCTGCCATTTTGTGGACACACATGGCTGCTGCAGCCATATGCTCTTTGGACTAGAGACTGAACTATGTGGTAAGATTACCAAAAGGGTTCCCTTGTACCCCTCAGTGATTCTTATCTGATTTGTATTTTAATAAGTAAATTTGTTTTTGCCTCCCTCATAAAGTTTATGTGGTCTTGCTACTGCATGTGTGGGCCAGTTGGGTGGGAGTGCATCCTGGTCCAGCCACTATGGAAGACTATGTGAAAGGCCCTCAAACAATTGAAAGTGGACTTACCATTTGACCCAGCAATCACACTACTAGGAATCTACCCAGAGGACATGACAACATTAATTCAAAACAACACCTGTACGCCCATGTTCATTGCAGCTCTTTTTACAATTGCCAAGATTTGGAAACAAACCAAATGCCCCCAAAACAGATGATTGGCTAAAAAAAAATGTGATACATATGCACAATGGAATACTATGTATCCATCAAGGAGGACAAACACATGTCATTTGCAGCCACATGGATGGAACTAGAAAGATTCATATTAGCAGAAATAAGTCAAAATAAAAAGAAATACAGGATGGTCTCACATGATGGATATAGGGAAAAACAAACAAATGAATAAGATAGAATGAAAAAAACCAAGGGGACTGAACAATGGAGTGAGAGAGGAGAGGGAAGTGGGGGAGGTGAAAAGCACAAAAGATCAGAATGGTTAACAAGTGTTAGTGAAGTGGGAAAGCCCCGGGGTACACAATAATAGAATAGTGTAATATAAATATAAATATACATTTATATGCAATTTTTTAAAAATTTTAAATTAAATTTTAAAAAAAGAAAAAAAAGGATGAGGTTATTAGGGAATGGGGAAAGAAAAAGAGAGCCATTTGCATAGTGCCAGGCAGGCAGGAGAGCTGCTTCTTCCCAGCATAGAAACTGTACTGATTCCTTTTTTTTTATTAATTAATTAATTTATTTTTATATGTGTTTCACATTTTTGTATAACCTGGGGACCACTCACTACCTTCCCTCCCTGACCACTCCCTCCCATCTCCACCCCTCCTCACCCCTCCCCCACATAATGATCCCTTTTATGGAATTTTTATGTACATGTCTATGGCCTAAATTGTCAACTGGAATAAATTTTATAACAATCAATCAATCAATCGATCGATCGATCGATCGATCGATAGATAGATAGATAGATAATAAAATAAACAGCCAGCTGCTCCCCTTTGTAAATTTGTTTGGTTAAAGCACTCATTTTGTTTTGTTTTGTTACTTAATATCAGTAAACCTTCACTTTATAGATTACATCATAAAATGTTGGAAATATACACCCAAAACTACTAGAAATAATATATGCAATAAAATAGCAAGATATAAAATCAATATATAAAAATCCTTTACACCCCATGACTGTGCCATGATGGCGGTAGTGACTGCCACACTCCATGCATGCCGGCACCATCAGTCTTTTATGGTTGGGCTGGGCAGAACCAGGGTCAGCCTGGAGATTGCTGGGTTCAACCTGCACGCAAGCAACACTGCACACCTAAGTCCTGTGAAGAAGCAGGCTGTGGTATGGGGGGGTAGGGGAGCTGCCACTGACCCCCCCCCCAGTTTGCCTCCACTCCAGTATACAGTAGCCCTCATCAGGAATAAGGAAGGCCTGATGATTTGATCATCCACAGTTACAGGAGAGAAGAGGGACAGGAATAAAGGCCCTGAAAACACATACCACCTGGGCAGAACTCAAAAAGAGCATGGAAAAAACTATTGAGCACTGGACTATGAGACCAAGCATAAAAGAATTACACCTACAACGTAATTGGGGAGCTAGGACCAAAATCCTGGTGCAAAGATGCCTTCAGCAAGGGCATTGCACACCCCCTTTGCACAGGGGGAGGAAGGCTGGAGAATGGCAGCAGCCCCACAGCAGAAATGTAAAGGAAGAGACCAGGAGACTTGTCATCCACTGATGGCTGTCCCCATCGAGGAGTTGCTCTACCAAAATAAAAGACTGGAAGTCAGGTTCCCTAAGCCAAAGACCTGAAACACAAGGTGAAGAAGCAACAAAATGAGACAGAAAACAACAGAGATGACAGTCATCAAGAAGCAAGAGGCATTGATAAAAGCCGAACGAGTTTTGACTGGCTTACAAAGGCAATATTAGTACTAGAAAGCTAAGTAGCATCGTCCCAAGAAATTACATCTTCACCCAGGATAAGGACATAGCCCCAGAAAGTGAAAAAGACCAAAAGGCATGGACAAACAACGTAAGAAAGAAGGTGGAAAGACCAGAAAGGGTGTGGTGATAATGGGGGAATGTTATTCCCATGGGAATCAACAATCATATAATCATACATTGTAAAGATTCTAAAAATAAAATAAAATATTGTTAATAAGTAAATAAAAATCCTTTGCATTTCTATATTCAAGTAATGAGTTAGAAGAAACAGAATTTAAGAAAACAATCCCATTTAAAATCAACATCTAAATGTCAACTTAAAAGAGGTGAAAGATCTATATACTGAAAACTAAGACATTGTTTTTAAAAAAAGTAAGAATACTCTAAGAAATCGAAAGGTAGTCTTTGTTAATGAATTAGGAAAATAAACACTGCTAAAATGGCCATCTTAAAGCATTTTGCAGATTAAAACCTTCCTCTTTGAAAATGAATAAATAAATTATACATACATTATATATAAATTATATATATATATAAGAATTATCTGACTGCTAAAAGGAACCAGAAAAGAATTTCAATGAAATTTTTCAAGGAAAAAGAACAATTTAGAAATCTATAGAGAACCACAAAACCTCAAAACAGTCACAGCAATCCTGACAAAAAAGAAGAAAAATGAAAGTATTTTGCACCCAGGTTTCAAACTATATAAATGTGGAAATGAGTATAAACCATAACAGTCTTATGTTGGAATCAAAACTGACACATAGACAAACAGACACAAATACAAAGGAGCAAAGCATACACTAGAAAACTCTTCAACAAATGATGTTGGGAAACCTTGACATTCGGATGTTGGGAAACCTTGACATTCACATACAAAGTAATGAAACTAGGCCACTATATTGTACCATACACAAAAGGTGATTCAAATGGATTTGTACATCACAGATTTGACCGGGGTTAATATGCAAAATATATAAACAGCTTATATAGCAACAATAAAAAAATATTCCAGTCAAAAAAATAGGTAGAAAATCTGAGTAGATACTAAAAGGGACATGAAAAAGTATTCATCATCTCTTACTTATAGAGAAATGCAAGTCAGCGCTACAATCGTATATCACCTCAAGTTCTGTGAGAATGTCCTGCATCAAAAAGACAGGAAACAGGTACTGGTGAAGACTCGGCCAAAAATGCACTCTTGTTTTCTGCTGGTGGACATGCAAATCATGCAACCTTTAAGAGTATGGAAAGTTCTTTAAAAACTATGAATCAAACTACCATATGATACAGGAATCCCACTCCTAGGTATTTATTCAAAGAATATAACACAGTAATATGAAAGCTATATATAGTCTTATTTCCATTGCAGCACTGTTCACAATGCCATGATATAGAAATTATCTAAATGCCCCAAAACATAGATGAGTAAATTTAAAAAGTGTGATATATTAAGAAAGATGAAATCTTGCCTTTCATGATAATATGGAACTTAAAATGATTAAGCTAAATGAAAAAAGTCAGAAAGTGAAGGACAAATGCCTGATGGTTTTACTCACTCATGTGTGGAATATAAATAAACAAAGCATCAAAGTCACAAACCATAACAACAAAAAAAGCCCTTTTAGAGAAAAATTCAGACAGAAAGGAAAGATGGAGGGAATAAACATAAAGAATCAATTACATAATGGTGATTTACATTAGAACTATAATGAGTCAATACAGTTGATATACAAAAAGAAAAAATGGGAAGTTTATTTCTAATTGCTATGAAGCAATACAGGAGAAGAAATTCTGATTTGTTTACTACAATCCTCTTAGGATTTTTTTTGTTATTTAATAACAATTAATTTACCCAATTAAACAATAATTTTTTATTAATCATATATGTATTTTCTTACATTGTTGCAGATCCCATAGTTCTCCTGCCACCATATCACCCTTGAACTGACAAGTATCTCCCTATTTTCCTCTCATTCCTGTTTTGTCCCTGTTTATCCTCTCCTGCTGAATGCTTCAGTTCTGCTATCAGCTTGCTAGTTTTGAGTTTTTCTTTGTCTTTTGGTCCTTTGTTTTCTCTAAAAATCAAAATTTTATATATGTACTATACTATTTTAAGCATAATATGTAGTAACTTTTAAATTCCTTATTTTATTCAATGTTCAGATCAATTTTATTGTAAAATTTATCTCACAAAAATCTTTTCTGGCTATGGATTCTTAGGTTCTTAAGCTAAAAATTACCACTGGACAGTCAACAGAAGTGTGACAAACTCCACTGCCTGTCATTAGGCTCAACAGGTCAATCAGCTGCAGGAAAAATGTTACCATCTTCCTGGAGGTGGAATGTAGGAAAGGGCTCACAGAAAGGACAGATTGTACTTGGACAGTTCTGTTTTGCGCTGACTTCAGATTCACAATAAAGCCAAAGTACAATTGAAAACATTTCATATAGGACCACCAAGAAATAAGGCCAAAATATTTTTTTACTTAATCATAGATAGTTTGGCAAGTATATATAAGCTGTACAATATACAATGAATTCTTCAGCCTGTAATAGTTCAAGGATCGGCCAATGAATAGCAGAGAGTGAAGATATCACATACACACATATAACAGATATCTGAGAACACATATCAATAGTGATGAATTTCATACATGATCATTCTTAAATGTATAAAACCATAAAGGACAATTTTCAAATTCAAATTACCAATCATTCATTGGTTTTGTATCAGGAAGAAAACCTTGTCTTTAGTTATAATATGCAATTCAATCTACCATATGTTCTAGTAGGTATGTTAGTAGGAAAAATTTATAGGGAAATAAAGCTGGGTTTCTTGTAATAACAGACTTTTCATAGAAAATTGTAGGGATTTAATTAAGAACTTTGTAATGAAGAAATACAATTATAAAATTAATCACAAAAACTGGCCCTGGTATATTTCTAAGGGTTACTCATAGTTCGCACTGAACTGTATATATTCTGAGCAATTCAGAGATAAGTTAAGCAAAATTTAGGAGTAAAAACCTCAGAAGGGAAAAATAAGCATGCAGATGTACCCACCTAGTTATTGTGGTGCATGCATTGCATTCCAGTTCCCCACCTCATGCCTTATTACTCAGTGTTCCTACCCAGCACCTGAGTCCTTAAGGTACTGTGCTATGGCTTCCACATCCACTCCTCTCCCTAGCTACTTCACTTCCTGGCCTTGCTAAGAGGAAACTAAAAGAATAGGAAGAGGGTAAGCATCCAGTAAAACCCTTAAAATCACCTGCTTGGGTGACAGGTAGTGTTCAATGGAAGTCAAGAATGATAATCTTCTTGTATTTCAAAACTGAATATTTGGACAAGTGCAATGTTCCCCATTTGGATTATGACAGTCCCTGTTGTGTTTGTTTCTTTGTTTGATCATTTTTTTGTTTAGGATGAAATTGCTGATTCAAATTTACTATCAACAAATTCCCTCTGTGTTCTGAAAGCATTTACCACATCAGATTATGGTTATTAACCCATGTTTGTCTACCTCCTAGGAGAGAGGCATCATCTCCAATCACTAAGGAATTTTTATCTATGGGAGGGAGAGAAAGAGAAGTTTAAAAAAAAATGGAAGCAATTTGCATCCCAAGGAATGTTAAGTAACCATCTAGAGCCCAGCAAGTTCTAACAAGTTCACCAACATCCAGTTTTATTAAGGGTATAAACGGCTCTTTGTGGCAGATTCAAGTGTTTTACAGACTCCAAAGATACATTAAATTTTAATGCTTTTACAACTTACAATTATTCAAATAATAGTCTGTTTTGACATTAATATAAGACTTCTTTTGGGGCTCTAGAGACACCACAATAAACAATTTTAAGTTACTATCAATTAGTTTCTATTCAAGCACATCTTTCTCTTTACCTGGATACCATTTGATATGATCAGTGTTGTGAAATAATTCCATTCACTTCTAATATGTTAGACATTCCTTTTCTATGAAAACACTACAACTTTATAGACAATTTATATAAGAAACATTTTAAATAAAAAATATAACCTATGATGTCCTGTTGATTTCATACATTCTTTATATTTTGAAACTCTGACTCATATGTATTTAACAAACTATAGAGCACATATCAAAAATATTTAATTTCTGGACATTTCAATCAAACTTTTCAAATAACTTTTGGTAGACTAGTAAGGGATACACGCAGAAATAGCAAATAGGATTGAACCTAGGCACAGTAGTCCTCTGATAGTCAATGACAATGATTACAGATTTTATAGCTATAAAATTTACCCACTAGTGCCTCAGAGAATTTTTATGAGATTCAGAAAACAAAGTATCAGAAGTATTTTGAATGTCCATTAAAATGAATAAATAACTAATAACAATAGGAATCCCTTCTCACACAATGCTCTGCCTACTCCTACTTCCTCTTACCAACCTACATAAAGTGCATTGCTCTTTGGGTAAAAAGCTTATGTGCCTATTGCTACTGGTCAAGAGGAATAGAATAAAGATCTTTTCTTAAGGTATGAAAACAAAGATAGCCTTTTTGCTTCCAAGTCAGTTGATTTACATTGGGTTATTTAATCACCAATTTGGAATGATAAAACATTTAATTTTTGTTTCACATAAGGTAGTTTATTGATGAGTCATTCTGAGGAGTCAAGTATTGCAGTAAGTATTGGTGATGTTTATTATGTAGTATAGATCATACTTAATTAAGTAGAAAAAACTTGGTTGATACAGACTTAGGGCTACTTACCACTTAAAGTTAAATCCATCATCTAGTGTTCACTTCAGCAGCACATACACGAAAATTAGAAAAATACACAGAAGATTAGCATGGCCCCAGTACAATGATGACACAAATTCATGAGGCATTCCATATTAAAATTTAAATTTATAGGTAAATGAATCACTATATAATGCAGAATAAGCAGCAATAAGTTAGCAATGTTTAATATAGAAGCTATCAAACAGGTCTTCAACTCTTTCTAAAGAAGATATTATGAATAAATATACTTGGAGGTAAGTTTAAAAGGAAAGATTTAACAATCTAAATAAATTAAGCTAAAAACTAAATGACTTTTGTTTTGTCTTATTTTTATTTGATTTGATTCTATATTTATCCATAAAGTGTGAAGAAAAGGAAGTGATACCATTTATGAATTTTGGAGCACTGAGAAGCATTTACATGAGCTATATATTGAAGCAACAAGTCACAGTTCCTCCCATTCTCTAACATCAATAAAATTGTATGTTCATGGGAATGACAAACACACACTTGTCATTCAAAATTAAATGTAACTGAAAAATAACATGAGATTATTATTTAAGGTGTTTTGGAAAATAATTTAAATATAACTTTCAGAGACAGAGGTACTATAATATTGTTATACTGAATTTCTTCTGAAAGGCATTGCACGTATTTCTCCCATTAGAAAATTCCAGTCAATCAAGACTCATTTCTTTTCACAGCAATATCTCATCTTCAGAAAGTTCCTTTTTTTTTTAATGTGGAAAATTTATTAAAAAGGACAAAATGAGAACAAAGACCATAGAGATTTAAAATCAGTCATTTTTTTGACTCTGTCAGTTGAAAGTCTCCAACTGGGATAGAACACATTCAAATAAAGGCTGTGGCACTGATAAAACTCATTTCTGGGATGCTTCCTTTTATGCAAAACCAAAGGTTTCTATGAGTTTTAAATAACTAAGTTTTTTTTAAATTGAACTACCATTCTTTGGCACTTCAGCAATACCTCTTTTTTCTTCTTTTATTGTTTATTTTGAATATTCAGTAGTTGGACATTGCCAGTTTTCTCAGAATATTTAGGAGCTGAGCATTTATCCATACCTATAATTTAATTTCATTAAACTACAGACCATGGCTTTGATCTCTTTATTGATAAAAGAGTGACTAGTAAATTGCATAACCCATTGAATATTTATAGTATTACTAAATAATTAAATAGTTGAGAGAATTTGCAACATGTTCATGGAAAAATCAGTAACTGATAAATTGCACTAATATTTTTCATAATTATTTAAATCCCTTTTCATTGCCTGAAGATATGCTGTATGTCTAATTTTCCTAATAATCACTACAGGTCAAGAAAGGATATAAATGAATTGACCAATGTTCTTTAGAGCTATAATAAAACCACAGAGGTAAAATACTCTAGTCTCCAAGAAGTTCATCACCAAATATACACATTGTTTTGACTTTTGCTCTCTGTTGAAATATAAGCAAGTCAAATGACTATGAATTTAAATTTACAGATTTTTTAAAACTTTCATGGGCTATGCTACATGGGCTTAGTGATCTGGAAGATAAGTTAACAGTTCAGTCTTTGAAAGTTTTTAACTTATTGGAAAACTTTCTGAATATCACTATGTAGGAAAAGTAAAAGGGATAGTTGGCATCGTCTAGATGGTCTGAATCACTGCATAGCTTTTCTATTGACAAAGGAAGACTTGTTCATTGTTTTTTGGCCTCGTTGTTCTGATGAACTGCTTACTACACTGAGACTTATTCGCATCATTCATCTTTCCTCTGTTTAACTTTAATTTTCATTAATGATAGTATGTCATAAGTATCTCCTATGGTTGTTATTTCTAGTACACAATGGGAACAAACTCTCCCTATCTCATTACTGTCAGTATCCCCATCAGCACACCTTTGAATGTGCCCCTGAAGGACTTGGCTTACAGTCACACACCCAGAAAGACCAGAAGTTGTCCATATCTCAATTGTCTGTAATTATATAGCCATAGCAATGGGCTATTAGTACCATTATGATTCAAGTTGAAGCTGCTATATCTCTTGATATTCCTAGCAACTAGAAAATCTCCTAATTCAAAGTAGATGGCTTATAATGTTAAGTAACAGAGAGAGGTAATTAACCTATAAATGTGGTATGAAACCATTTGGGCTGTTCAACAACAATTTTTAAAATCTATTTGTGCAAGGTACCTGGATAGAGCTGTTAGACTTCTGTTTCACAGACATCCCATAGGAGGACTAGCACTGGTGGATATTAAGAAGTTTCTCACTTTATTTTAGAGGTACTGGGAGTACCCAGTGGAGGGACTGGGAGTTATGGTGTGGAGTAGATAACACTGGTTACAGGGCTATTAGCTCATCTGGTATAGGGGAGTGGTATTAGATGTTTTGTAGAGGTATACATATACTTGAAGGAGAAGAAAGATTTGTAGAGGAGCTGGAGTACTCTACACCGAATGATTTCCAGTAGACAATATAGCACAGTAGGTATTTTGATATCCCCTTCTCACATCCTGGGATGAGTGTTTAACTTATAAAGCATACTGAGAGCACAGAGATTTCTGAGTGTCTCATCCCAAATGTCATAGAATAGAGATAACTAAGGGTGGTTCAAACAAGAACCAATCCACCCCAACTCATTCATACTAATGTCCAGATCTTTCCATCCTTGACCCATGCTTCTAAGTACGCACAAAGTCGAGCTCAGTACATACAGAAGCTAGACAAGGACAAAATTAAATGAAAGAAATTCATAGCACCATTGGTGGAAAAAATAAAAGTCCTACACCTTAAACTCTGGCTAGAGTTATTAAAAATAATAATAAAATAAGATTTTAGATATCAAAATGGGCAGAAAAAATAAATTATGAGACATCAAGGCAATATAAAATTGTAAGAATAGAACAGCTCTCCATAATCCAACCATAATGACTTAGAACACTGTATCTCTGAATCAGATATTGAGTTTAGGACATGGTGAATGTGATCTCCAAAACAATCTCACAGTTCTTCAAAGAAATAGAAGAAGCATTGCTGAAAAGTATATGGAATCACAAAAGACCTTAAGTGGTCAAAGCAATTCTAAGAAAGTAAAAGAAGGGAAATGCAAATATGCTCCCAGAATTCAAATTATATTACAAGGCTATAGTAATAAAAAACACTCTAATGTTGAAATAAAAACAGGCCTAATTACCAGTGGAATAGAACTGAGAGCTCTCATAAACTTGCATGTATATGAAGAGTTTATTTACAACAAAGTCTCCAAGAGTATTCATTGAAGAAAGAAAAGTCTTTCCAAAGGAAGAGATAAGAAAACTGGTCAATTACATACAGAAAAAAATCAAACTAGACCACTCTCAAACATATACATTTTTTCCCTTTTTGACTTTATTTGCATTTTTTAAATCACAACCTGAGTAAATGATTTTTGGTATACCTCCCCATAAACCAAAATAGATTAAATTCTTGGATATAAGACTGAAATCCATAATATACAGAGAAGAAAATATAAACAAAACACCATACAACATTGACTTCAGTAATGTCTTTGAGAACTTGAGTTCAACAGCAGGGAAATAAAAGCAAAAGTAAACAAATGGGACTGTATCAAGTTAAAAAGCTTCTGCATAGTGAAAGAAACTATCATTAAGACAAACAAACAAAATCCACTCTACTAAATGGGAGAAAATATTTTCACACCATGCATCTAACAAGAAACTGATAGCTAAGATCTTCAAAGAATGCATACAGCTCAATAAAAGAAAGCAGAGTCAAATAAAAAAGAAGTGAGTAAAAGAACTAAATCAACACTTCTCCAAAGACAAACAAATGGCTTATAGGCACGAGGGGTGGGGAGATAACATCACTTATTGATCAAGGAAATGTACATCAAAACCATAATGAGATGTCATTATGAGAATGGCCTATATTGAAAAGAGCAAAAGCAATAAACGTTGGCAAGGCTGTGGATGAAAAATACTGGCACACTGTTGGTGTGACTATAACTGCTCTAGCCTCTATGAAAAACATTATTGAGGTTTCTGAAAATATTAAAAGTTAATATATATACCATAAAATCTAACAATCCTACTTGTAGGCGTTTTTCCAAAAACAAACACATGATTAAATATTAACCCGCTATAAAAAAAATAAAATCTGTGAACATTTGAGGCAACATACATAGAATAGAGGTTATGCTAAGTGAAATTAGCCAGAGGGAGAAAGACAAATACTGGATGGTTTCACTCACATGTGAATGCAGAGAAACAAAACATAGGCACTGACAAACTGAACCGAAAACAAAGCATAGAAATATCACTGTAGAATTAAGGTTAACAGAGGAGGAACAAAGCTTGGTCGAAGCCCAGTGGTATAAGATAAAGGGTGAGATCATCCAGTACTTCTTTTATTTATTTTCTGGCTTATTCATACTAGAAAGATTCCTTCTAGATCCATCCATGGTATCGTAAGTGAATCAAATCTGTCTTTTTGATTGCTGAATAATATTCCATTGTGTAAAATATATCACAACTTACTGATCCATTTGTCTGTTTGGGGATATTTGGGTTGTTTTATATTCCGATTATCATAGACAATTCTTCAATAAACATTGCATAGGTCCTTTCGAATTAGTGTTTTAGTATCCTTTTTGTTTGTTTGTTTAAATCTTTCTCTTTTTTAGATTTTTTTATTTGATTGCTCGTGTGTACATTTTTTACATCATTGTATACCCCAAGGTTCCTCCACTATCTTGTTACCCATGAATCATCATATTAATCTTTTGTTTCTGTCCCTCCCCCAAATTTATGCCTCTCCCCCTCCCTTCCTATATGCTTCAGTTCTGAACAAACAAAAGGACAAGAAAAAGTTAAAACTAACAAACTGACAGCAGAACTGAACCATAAAGCAAGGGAGGGGGAGGGAAGATGAAAGTTGGGAAGGAATGAGCACAAGAGATTAAGATGATGGTTTGCAGGTGAAAAGATAGCGCGGGAATGATGCAGAAAAATATATATACTATACATGTGCAATCAGTTTAAAAAAAAGAATGTCTTTCTCAAAAAAAATCAAAATTTAAAATAAATATATTTTATTTAAAAAAAATTTTTTAAGATGATGATGAGTGTGACCTGATGATGTGCATCTGAGGAGGTGCAAAATGATTGCTCCAAGTTTTATTCAGTGTTGTAAAACAATGTTACCTAAATTTAAGAAAATAAATGAGCAGAGTGAGGAGTTGGACTGACCAAGGGGAGAATGGGAAATGGTGAATAGTATAGAGGGGATAGGGGTACCATATGGAAGGGAGGGCCATCCCTAAGGGGAATGACATTCATACCATTACTATTGTGTTACCAATAATGTATGAAAATTACAAAATAAAAACAAATTTAAATAAATGAATGAATAAAGTATTAAGCTGATCCTGCTAATGCATTCAAGTAGATTACTTTGAATTCATAATGTCCATGTGGAAAATAAAGATGTTGAAGATAGAAAAAAATGTGAAAAAGATAAAAGGAACTTTGCTATTTATCAGTTACTATCAGAGTCCAGTAATATAAAAGAAAAGAATAGCTGTTTTATAGAAGAAAGGAAGTCTAATAATATTTTTGTTGTTAAATTTTACATGATGCCAATATTTTCCAATCAACATGTACAGCTTGTATTCAAATTGTCTCAGTTTGTAAGAGGATAATATTAATTTTTCACAAATACAATAAGCTTCTACATTAAATTCCTGAAATGAGGTTAAGAAAAACAGAGACTATTAAAAATATACATAGGGGTCTTATTGTCAGGAAGAAGAATGCACACCAATCTGTTCTTTTTGGTCATTTCCTACACTGTACTAGAAAACATTTTGTTATTTCTCCTTCTCTCCAAACACGTAATGGTGGTGCTACTCTGTTGATAACTGGAGTTCTGACTACACTTTTGCTGCCCTGAAAATTGTCCCTCCCTGCATCGTGAAAAGGAATAGAGGCCCTTAAATTCTTTTTGACTTTCTCCATGATGCATTAACAATGTTTAATTAATTCATATAATTATGCTAAGATACATCCATAGCACTAAGTATATGTTAAAATGACTGAATTCTATGCAAGAATATCAAGGATGATCTAGACAAAAGTCTTACACATATGTCAGTAATTTCCTGTACAATATGTTCATTGAAAAACTAATGAAATCTGTTGGATATCACTTCTAGTAATATTCAGACAACTTTGTTGTGCCTCAGTTTCCTCCTGCTCCACAGAATGCTTTACTAACATCTGTTGCCCATATGCACGTTGTGAGCAAATCCTGACAGTCAGTGAATCTGACTCCCTATGCTCACACATAGTCCAAATATTAGAACAGAACAAGCTGCCTTTCTGATCTCAAAGATGGAATCAATGTTTGAGTTTTTCACTCTATCTCCTGTTCATTCCCAAGACTGACACAGTCCAGAAATGAGATTCTGCCTGAATCTCTCTTAATTGTTTCCAAATTTATATAACTAGTTCAACTGTCCCTTTCTAGTCTTCTTTAGAATAGGAGACCTGACAAACTACCTAGTTCCTCCCAGATTTCTTTCCCCCAACAGTGCCTGGTCTTTGTGCCCATGACTCATTGATTCAGATTTGAGCAAGAGTGTGGAATTGTCTTTGCCCTAATTCATCTGTCAGTATGATCTCTTTTAAAATGATGTTATCTTCAATCTTACTACACTTTGGTATACTCCCCCATCACCTTCTTTGCCTTACTGAGTCCCAGTTTCAACTCAGCTCTACACTCCAATAAGAAGTTCTCCAATTTGTTTCCTCTCTATATTCCAATGCAAATTTTCTATCAATATGCCATGTTATCCAATATTGATGATATAGCATTACATAGTAGAAAATAAGTTGGACTCTTGGATAACCTAAAATTACTTTGTTCAAATTTTGGGCTGCACTTATATATGTTTTATATATGTTTTAATAATTATGAACTTTGCTTTTCAATTAGTGAAAGAGGTATCACAATTTCCCTGTGAAAGTTCAGGAGGAAATCTCCCCCCCCCCCACTGGGTTCTTTTGAGTTCACACTAATGACAAATAAAGTAACAAATTAGTAGGATTAAAAAAAACTCAATTTAATAACTTATGTCTTAAGAATTTACATGGCTACAAATTCTGAAATAAAATGGGATGAACTAGGTATTTATACCATGTGCTCAAGGATTGCAGATATCAAGAAGAGAGTTTCAAATGGTAAGGAAGAAATGACATTACCTTTAGTCTAAGAATAAAAAGAATTTCTGAAATAAGGAAGACATGCTCACTAATAAAACTATAGGTGAAAGATACCGCTAAAGCTACATTTTTTTTTAGATCAGTAGAGGAATCAGTAACTTATTTCATAAGAGTAAAGAGATTTTCTTTAACCTCCAGGGCCTCAATTGAATTTAGTTTACAAACCAAAGTAACATGTAAGGAAAAATGCCAACCTTAGTCTTCCTGTAAAAAAATTCCCAACTGATACGTTTTGGAGAAGCTGATCTCACATTCCCATAATCTAACAATGAATCTAGCATTGCACTGGACATATTTTTTTTTAATTTTTAAAGTAATTTATTTATATATAAATTTCACATGATTGCAATTTCAGGTATTTACCCTACCATCCCCTCCCACCCCCACCCCCTTTTCCCTCCTGCCCATAGTTGTGTGCTTCAGTTTGATGCTTAGCTTGTTTTGTCTTTTCCTCCTGGCTTTTTTTTTTTTTTATTATATCCCATATATTATTGAAACCATTTGACTTCTTTCTCTTTTTGACTTGCTTCTGCCAGTATGATTCCTTCTAAGTACATCATGTTGTCATAAAGTCATCAAATTTGTCATTCTTAATTGATGAGTAATATTCCATCGTGTATATATACCACATTTTTTTTCATTCAGTCATCTGTTTTGGGACACTTAGGTTGCTTCCATGTCCTTGCAATTATAAATAGTGCTGCAGTAAACATCCGAGCACAGGTGTCCCTTTATCCACATTGAGGTCTCTTTTGGGTAGATCCCCAAGAGAGCAATTGCTGGGTCAAATGGTAGTTCCATTTTCATTAATTTGAGGGTCCTCCACACAGCTTTCCATAGAGATTGGAGCAGTTTACTTTCCTACCAGCAGTATAAGAATGTTCATTTTTCTCCACATCCTCGCCAGCACTTGTTGTTGGACATATTTTTGGTGGTTGGTGTGTCAGACTCTCTTTTCTTTCTTCTTTGATGAAAATTTCTTGCAAATTCTCTCTGACATTTTGAGAAGAAATACTTTCAGACTTTCCTCACTACTTTTAGGAACTTTTTGCACACTCATGTTAGTATCCATCTTTGTGTCTCAATAGCAACAATAATAAGTATATTTTCATTCTAATGTTTTTTCTATTTCTTTATGCTTTTTAATTGAGATTCTTTGGTAATGAATGCTATCCTATTCATTCATTTACTGAGACGACTGTTTTTTGGTCATCCAAGCACTGATGTAGCAATGAAAAGGAAGTAACTTGACTTTGAAGAGATTTCTAAAAGAAAATGTTATAATTTATGGAAATAAATATAAACATTTCATGTGTAGCAATCAGAAACAGTCTGTTATAATTCTTATCAATTCACATTCTTAATCAGTTCTAGCAGTGTGTTGAAAGGGATGATGTTCCTTTCATTAGTAGTGTTCCTAATCCTAGCAGGAAATCTTTCTAACTTTAAATGTAATGTATAATATTAACTGTTAGTTATTTCTAAACTTAGTTGTTGATAGTATTAATTAATGGATGCTGATAATTTTACTACATCTGTTGTGGTGAAAATATTAATTATATCATCCATTCTATTAATCCAATATATTGTACCAATATATTGATTTGTGTATGTTGAACCACCTTTGCATTCCAGAAATAAATTCTACTTGATTATGATATATGTTCCACTTAACATGTTGATGAATTCAGTTTGCTAAAATTTTGTTCAGAATTTTTATCTCTCTACTCATGAGGGTTCATGACCTGTTGCTTTCTGTCTTATCATCTCCTTATCTGGAAAATACTAACTTCATAAAATAATTTCAATAGTATTTTCCCCCCTCAACATTTTGGAAGAATTTGAAAAAAAATAATAATAGTTATTAAATTAAATAAGTATTTGCAGAATTCTTGAATGAAAGTACATGGGCCTGGGTTTTTCTGTAAGATGGTTTTTTATTAGTTTTTCAGTATCTTAGTTATGTATATGTTTAAAGTTTCTGTTTCCTTTTGATGCATCCTTGATAGATTGTATGTGTCTGCAAATTTAACACTTTCATAAATTCAGAAAATACACTTGATATGATACTAACTTTACACTTGCTAAGGTCTATTTTGTGACTAAATGTATGGTTTGTTGCATGTGCATGTGCATATTTTAGTACTACTGTCTAGAGTTTTCTCTATATATGTGTTAGGTCCATTTGGTCTAGAATATAGTTCAAGTCCAGTGCTTTACTTTCTAGATGATTTATCTATTATTAAAATTTTGGTATGTCAACTGCCTACTATATTGTATCATTGTCTATTTCTCTCTTTAGAGTTGCTAATTTCTCTCTCACACACATAATGATACACACTAATTTACACATATATAAAAATAATATCTTTGTCTAATAATAATAACCTTTGTCTTCACTACAGTTTTTGATTTAAAGTCTTTTTTTGTCTGACATAATTATAGCCATTCTTTTATCTTTCTATTTGCATGGTTTATCTTTAGTCATCCTTCAATTTAAGTTTGTACATTGCCTTAATGAGCCTCTTGTAGACAGTACAGAATCTTGTTTTCTTATATATTCACTGTGTGATTTTTGATTGGAGAATTTATTGCATATATAGAGAGTAATTGTTTCTGTGTAGGGATTTAGCAGAGCCATTTATAGTAATTATTTATATGAAAGAATCTATTAATGCCATCATATTGCTTTCTAGTTGTTTTTTAGTTCCTTTATTGCTTTCTTCTTTCTTTGTCATTCATTGTCTTCGTAATTTAGTGGTTTTCCATGGTGGTCTGATTTGATTTCTTTCCCTTTATCTGTTTTTTTTTTCTTTTTTTTTTCTTTTCTTTTCTTTTCTGGTAACCCCGAGTCTTACATAGAGCTTTTACTGATACAACAGACTATTTTGAGCTGATATCAAATTTAATCACATAAAAAATACTACCCTTTTACACCCCCTTTATATTTTGACATTTTTGACATTATTGTAATTATCCAGATGATTACATAAATTTAACTTCCAAACAATACCCAATATTTTATTGAAGTCTGTTTTGGCTGAATTATTGAGAAATTATAATTCTGGAGAGACAAAACCACTTAAAATTAACTTCTTAAATATGTCAGATACAGAGATCAAATAATAAATGATGCATTTTTACTTTAGCAGTACCATAAATGTGTGAAATTCAATTTCCTAATGGGAACATTTTATGTGTGTTATCATAAAAGATAATAACACCTAGAAGTTATTCTGAATCTAAAGAAAGTATTATACCACTTCAGAGCAAAAAGTTCTTATGATTTTAACATATTCTTTACTCCCATTTGAAATAAATCATCATTTATAAGAACAATGGAAGAGAGATTCACAGGTCTCCATATAACACAATATATTAAATAGCACAATGTTACTAAATCTGAATTGTATTTTTTTATACATTTCAAGAGCTAAAATTCTAAATGCTAGTTTAAAGATTATATTGCATTCTAGATTATGCATTCACATTTTCCCCTGAGTAAGAGTGATTAGCTATTTATAGATTTCTTAAGTGTTATCTGTGAAATTTAATCAAGTCTTTATAGATAGTTACGTAGTGCACAACATTTACTGAGTATGATTGCTAACTATATTGGGGAATGATAAGTAGAGTCAGGTAGAAGATAAAATTTGGAGATATTCTAAAATGCTGAAGAGTTTATTTCCTTTGATTTGTGTTTACAAAGAATACCTCATGACTTTGGAAGAGAAAAGTGCTAGGGAACCCTTGATTCCTCTTGTGCCTCCAGAGAGCTGCTATGAGCAGTCAGCTCTTCACAATTCAGCAGACTTCATTTGCAAATTCATCTGAAGGTCACTAATGAGGGAATAACAAGGTTACCAGCTTTATAGATATTTTAACAAAGTAAGCCCTAATTAAAGAAAAGATATTGTTTGAGTGAATGTCAATTGTATTTATGTATAAAGATACCCTGAAGGCTCTCCCATTATCTGCATTCCTTTGACTGGGAGAGAGACTGTTTTCTCCAAGTGGCATAATACATAGATTCTGTAAGTGCTGGCCTGAAATCCTACTGACCTAGGAAGCTTTGGGAATAAGACACAGGTACACAAAGCCATTAATAAATGTAGTGGTTGTACTGCTCTAATTTTATTTTGGACATTTTGGTATATATAATTAATTCAATCTCATATTATTGTTTCAATATTCCAGATGCTTTCTTATCTCATTACTTTGGTTCAGTTCATGTGTTGAATATATTATGAGACAATGAATATTTTCTGATGTTACAAATGCTACAGACCAGCACCTAAGACAAAAGAAGATATACTGCTCCTATCTAGAAGAGTAAAGTTATTCAGGTATCTTTTACTCCAAATTAGAATAAGACACATTTAAAATATTTTAAGGGTATTCTAAGATACTAAGTGAAGATACTAAGTAAAAATTCTATTAAGGCAAGCACTAAAGTACTATGTAATAAATTCTATTAATGCAAGCACTTACAAAATTGTAAAATCATTTCATCTATATTGTCTTACTAGATATGCAACTTAATTCTATGTGTTAAATGAGGAAGCAATTCCTTTTTAGAAAATTAGGAATTAGTGTAGTTATGAGATCAGTCCAAAGGAAATATTTTTCTAGTTTACCAAAGATTCCAACTCAAGTCTCATAAAACCAAATACAGAGATTTTTGGTTTGTTTTTTTAATTTATCTACTTTTGAACTATAGTATTTTTCAATATCCTTGCGATGTTGAAATTCTAATGGGTAAGACCTGAAACCATAAAATACATATAGAAAAGTCTGGGCAAAATCCTTCATGAGTTACAACTCAGAAATCCATTTTTGGCCACATCCATAGATGGCCAAAAAATGAAGGAAAACATAAATAGCTGGGACTACATCAAATTAAAAAGCTTCTGTACAGCAAAAGAGACAAAAGAAAAAACAAAAAGAATCCCAACCAAGTGGGAAAAAATTTTCACCCTCCATATAAGTGATAAGGGTCTGATAACAAAGATACACAAAGAACTCACACAACTTAACAAAAACAGAGCAAAAAATCCAGTTTAAAAATGGGGAGAAGATCTAAAAAGACACTTCCCCAAAGAGGAAGTCCAAATGGCCATCAGGCACATGAAAAATTGTTCAATGTCATTAGCAGTAAGGGAAATGCAAGTCAAAACCACAACGCGATACCAAATTATACCAATAAGAATGGCCCACATCCAAAAACTAGACAACAACAAGTGCTGGCTTGGGTGCAGAGAGAAATGAACACTTTTACACTGCTCAAGTGGTCCAGCCACTATGGAAAGCATAGTGGAGGACCCTCAAACTTGTGAAAATGGAACTACCATTTGACCCAGCAATCACTCTTCTGGGAATCTACCCAAAAGAGACCTCAATGTGGGTACAAAAGGACACCTGTGCTCGGATGTTTATTGAAGCACTATTTATAATCACAAGGTCCTGGAAACAACCCAAATGCCCCAAGACAGATGACTGGATGAAAAAGATGTGGTATATATACACAATGGAATATTACACATCAATTAGAAGTGACAAATTTGATGATTTTTTGGTAACATGGATGTACTTAGAAGAAATCATACTGGCAGAAACAAGTCAGAAGGAAAAAGACAGAAACCAAATGGTTTCACTAATATATGGACAACCAAACGAAGTACATCACTGTGGGAGGGGACCAGCTGGAGTGGACAGGGATGGGAGGTGGTAGGGGACCCCCAGGGACCACAATGATGTGAAATATATATATATATATATATAAATAATTTTAAAAAAGAATTTTGACATCTTTTTAAGTGCAAAATTAATTAGAAAGCATTTTCAAAAAATGATATTTACTTATTCTATTCAGGATTTGACTAATATTTACACAATTAACTTTGACTACCATTCTTAAAAATGAGACAACAGATTCAAAATGGCATTGTTTGTACTAAATCCAATTCACCAAACAAACCATATAATTAATTGTTTGGGCTCAGTTACTTCATCACAGAAAAGAGTCAACCTAACATTATAATGGTTCTTTGATCATACAAGTGCATAGACAATGAGTGATGAATTTAAATGTTTTTAACTGTTACAGTTTAATGAAAGTTTATAGGTAGCCAAAGAATCTTTTTCTGGAGATAATGATATATGCCTTATGGAGGAAAGCTATACATACCAAACAGTTTCAACTTAACCTATATGTTTTATATAAAATTTTATTAGTGTAGGCATTTTTATAATGGGAGGAAATGATGAGGATCTGAAACTAAACCAAGACTAACCAAATAAAAACAAATAAAGACTTATATAAACAAGTCATCATTCACAAGCATTTCACAAAACATTAGGCATGTGAGGGCAAAACTTCTGTTCATAGTGGACGGGAAATCTTCAGGTATGCGCTAACATAGGGAACACATATGTTATATAGGTTTCCCAGGCCATCTCAGAGGTGTGAGAATCCCCACGAACTGGAGAAGAAGAACAGAGCTGGGAAGGCAATGAAACAACCACGTTAACCAAAATACTTTAAATTTCAAGCTGTTCTAAACTTGTGTGGCAGTTGGAATTTGGACTCTGTGTGATAACTCTAAGTTTCTCTGAACTTGTGAGATAACTTAGAAAACTTGTAACCCAGTAATTGCCATGATCAGTGTATCTGTCAAAAATTTTCCTAGAAATTGTATTCCGTTTAAACTTGATAGTTTTTTCTATTTTTTTTCTTTATTATAAAACTGTGAGCACGTTTGGAATAGTTGTGATAAGCACATTTACATGATGTCAATAGGATGACATAGTTTCACAGCTAGCGAGCCAGCGGCGGCAACATAATGGAAAGTTCCTGAGGGGAAGGGGAAGGATTGGACTTGAGCCAAGAAGGTTCCAGACAGAAGGACTTCACAGCCTCTCTCTCTGTACTGTGGCATCCAAGTTTATTCAGTATCAGACTTTTATAGAAAGCATCAAACAACTAGTAACAAAAGGAGTTTTGATCCAGGGTCACATGGTTACAAGCATATCTTTACTGGGAGACAAGTTTTGTCTGAGACTGCTCAAGTTTGGCCAAAGTGTGACCTGAAGGACCCATTCCAAAAAGGTTACTTTTAAGACGGTTAAGGTCATATTGCCTTTTTTCTCTGTAACCAATTAGGCAAACATTCGGCAGTTTATGAAGCCAGAAATAGAGCACACACAGCTGCCAACAACTGCCAAAGCAAAAGAACACCACAAGGCTGCAGCCTCCACTTTTCGATGCACCGCCTGCTGCTGCTTCCACTGGGTCCCGCTTCTCTGACATCACTGCACACTTCGCTGACATTACTGCTCCTCACCAATTGCTGTCCAACGCACGCTAGCTTTGGGGTGCTCACCAAAGCCATTGTACACCACTCCCTGGCTTCCCTTTTCATTGTGTATTAAAAGAGGTATGCTGGTGGCATGGACAGTTTAGAAATTGTGATAGTTTTACTGTTTGTTATTTTTATGCTAATTGTAGTTGTGGTTGAACATTTATCTAGCAATGAAGTTTGTACAAACTTCATCTAAATTTGTTGCGGTGCAATTGTCACCAAAGTTGCTGCTCACAACATCTGATTAGAGAATTTTCTCATGGGAACTACAGTTAGAACTTTATGTGATTTGTTAGAGGTATAGCTAGAATTTCTCTGGCTGGTCCTAGTTTAAAAATATGGGACATTTTTCTTAAAAAATTAAGAAAGCTCAGCAACTTTCCTACCCACCTGTGAATATGCAGGTATTTCTCTTCACTAATCTTTCCCCTTAACAAAGTAGTTCTTTCTGCTTACTTGTGTCTGTGTATCTTCTCCTTTCCTTTTCCTAATAAACCTATAAAACAAGAAAAAAAGTAAGAAATCAATTATTCTTTGATGAGGAACTGTCATTGTGGATGGATTATTACAATGGTCCTTGCTTGACTCCTTACTTTGCTACTACTGGTCTGACCCTGCCAGCCTAACTTGT
>PVHY01012978.1:0-42697 GCA_004024945.1 Uropsilus gracilis | reverse complement strand
AGCACCCCTCTAACATGGGGGCTCCCGTTGCAATCTGCAGTGCATATGTGTGCTGATGCACCTGGGGGGACAACCCCTACCTTTTTTACAAATACACCTGAGCTCTGCCTTCGACGGTGGGGGGCAGCTTTATCCACTGGAAAACATCCAACAGCCTCTAATTGCATCACTCTTTGTTTCCCTCTGTTCCTTCCTGTGAGCTAAATGGATGGAGCTGGAGTCAGCCTGCCAGCCTCGTTGGATACACAGGGACAGTCAGCACCACGGGAGGAGTTTGCTCAGCCAGGGGCTGATCTCAGGGGCCTCTGTGGTTCTGTGCCTGAGACGCACGTAACTGTGACCCTGTGAATGTTCACGTTCCAGACACGGGTTGGTCAAGAGTATCCTTTTTTCTCCTTAATGTAGAATTTCATAATTGTTTTAAGTCCCATTTTGACAGACATGATGAACCTCAGTAGATTCAAGCGTGTCTTGGTCAACTGACTGTCCCCTAGTAGGAGACGCCGGTTACTGCTGGGGACATGGGTGACATTGGTCTCAAAGCATCCATCGCTCCAGATTTGTGCTCTTTCCAGAGACTGGCAGCAAGTACACCTCCCTGTCTTCCTCGTCCATGCTGCCATCACTCCTTTCTGGAACCCCAGTGCCCTGAGCCCTGGGGGATGGCACGAGTTCAGCCTGGTCTGGTTCTCCTGGGCAGGCAGGGCAAAGCTTGAGTTTTCTGTCTCAAACCTGGGAGCTGCCAAGATTCAGTCTCACGTCCACCACCCAGGGCGCCTTGTCCAGTATCCAGGAGCACCTCACATCCCTTCATGCCTGGATATTCAGTCCCAGCAAAGGCAAGTCTTTCCACCATCCATCTCCAGCAGCCTGAGGTTTACGCTTCCGATTCTTTGGGGAGCAAGATTTTGAAAAGAAAAGCTTTGGGTTTTCCCACTCCCAAAGCAAACCAGCCCCCTCCCCCCCTCCAAGATCTACCTCAACACGCAAAATCCCAGAATTGACTTCTTTATTTTCTGGACCTTGCTGTGACAGCCCTCCCTTCAGGAAGTGGGTCCTCCCATCTGTTTTGAACGGGGAAGATCCAGGAGGTTAAAACAATTAGCAGGGATGAAAACACACTGTCAACATAATGTCCTAGTGCGATGCCTCGACCAGTGAGAAAACACGGCGCCCGACGCATCTACAACCATGACAACCTGCTAACTCGGGGCTGGTGGACGTGCTCCCTGCTGCCGAAGACAGAGAGACAGGAGGACCTGTGAGCTTCAGTCCCACCTGTGCACTGCTTGCTCACTGTTAGGATCTGGGGGCTCTGTTTTCATTTTCCTCATCTTCCTGACCAGCATCTCCAACTCCAGCATGCACGCACGTTGCTGAGGGCTCTTGTGGAAATGGAAACGCACACTCAGAACATCTTGGGTAAAGTCTGAGGCTCCTAAAGCAACTGTAGGTGCTGCTGAGAGGACTGACCCACGGACCACACTTTGAGTACCAGGAATTAGCTTCATTTCATTGGAAACTTTTCCACACACACCCTCTTTTCCAAGCGTGCAAAACGCCATTGATTTTGGTGTTGCCCACACAGCTTGTCCTCATTCTAGAAGAACTTCCAGAGTGCCGTTGCTCTAGATCTTTGCATTCTTCAGTGCCCGGGTCCAGGTTCCTGATAGCCACCTCTCCTGTCCAGCGTGTGACAACAGGCAGTCATCACCCCTCCCAACACTCTACCTTCAACTTTGATTTTCTTCTGCTCTGTACCATGAGCTCTTTAAACACAGGGATCACTTGTCTCCTTTCTCCTTACCTGACGTACCGTGTGGCCTGATCAGATGTTAGTGATGGCATGAATAAATGCATGCATGAATGAATGAATGAACGAACGAACGAATGACTGAATGAATGAATGAATGAAACTTCAGATGTGGCGCCAGACAGGGGATGGATTCTGTGAACCATACCAGGCGATCCCAAGAAGCAAATACCCCTTATCAGTCCTGACCAGAACAGAACGAGACTGTGCGGAGGTTCCCAGCCTCACAGGAGAAGCGCATCAGAGACTCCCAGCGATGCTGCCTCTTGCTGAAGAGACAGAAGAAGTACTTGCACGCTCTGCCTGTGTCAAAAGATGCCCCTTTCTTCCTCCAGGACTCGGGGGATGAGGGGGGAGAGAGTGAACAGGGGATCTGTCCCCAAATCTTTGAAGACCCAGAATCCCCTGCTCCCCAAAGCCCCAGAAGCAACCCCACTCCGTGCACAGTGCAGCTCTTTCAGGGATGCCCATGGCGACGATCACCTCGGAAAGACGGTGGATTCGTTTCTGGAAAAGTCAATTCCAGATTCGTTCCCATTCATCCCCACGTGATGAGGATGGCAAGGTACGCGCTAATGGGTTCTAGTTGCTGGTGGGTTGATGTGAGATGCATGTGATAATTAGCTAACTAAATTAGTTCTCTTCTCATTATTTTTTATAGAAAACAGTTTCGCAGGGATGGCTTTTTACTGTGATTTCTGGTCTCATTCCTCATTCTCACTATTGGGGAACAAGCCAATCACCCCCTCTCCGCTGGACCCTCTCCCTGAGCCAGAGCTACCCAGGACCATCTCACGGGTCCAATGCTGAGAGTCTGAGGCACCTGCCTCAGACTTTTCCTTGGGGGGGGAGGGGTCACAGCTCCGTCGGCTCTGGCCTTTCCCTTCCCACTCTGTGGACTGGTTTCTCATGACTCTAAGCTCAGAGACAAGCAGCGGGATGTCACCCGAGCTCCCGCTGCCACAGACACGGGTAATGTCCACCCGGCACAATGACACCCCCTCTGTGTGCCCCAACCTCTCTCAACACCATCATGGTCAGCTGGCGTCATGCAGAGAGAGCAGCGTGGTTTTGTCTTGGATGGCCATTAGGTCTGGCATCCTGGAAAACTCCCTATGGCGCTCCCCAGGCTCTGTGCTGGATGGTTTGATAAACTCGTTGAATTGACAGTTCTTTCCTAGAGGTGGTTACTTAGTTTTTGAAAAAAATCAATCCTCGGCAGCCTGACCCATGAGTGCGTGTACTGGGTGGGGGCGTGTTCCTAGCCCAGCACTGTGAAAGTGAGCACATGATTTTGTTTCCCTGGGTCTCAGCCCATCTGCGGAATAAGACATGCTTTAGCACTAACTGGGTTTGCTAAAATGGGTGTTGTTCTATCTGGATTAAGATTCACTTTTTATCCTACCTGGGTTGCCATGGTGTCACCATCAAAGATGGCTATGGTGATGCTGTTAGTCTTCCAAGGACAGGATGGCTTTAAGAGGGAGCCTGCTTTACCAAAAGAAGCCAATTGCAGACTTCTATGGCCAGGACCCAAGAAGCCTTGCATCTCAGGCTCTTTGTTTAGTCACTGAGCTTCCGTAGGAAGGTCTGACAACACTCAAGCCACCATGTTGTGAGGACAATACTCACCATGGAAATGGTCATGTGAAGGAATGAGACTGACGCTCAGCCACGCTCTGCTGTTCGAGCCAACTCAGCTCAGACATTGGACATATGACTGTATGTAGGTGCCATCTTGGGTAGCCAGTTTGGAAGAGCCATCAGAGAAAACTGACATCAGAAAATCACTAGGAATCTGGATTATACACCACCCAGGTGGCCAATCTTCCCACAGGACCATGGACAAATCAGAGTAAAATATTGCTTGATGTCATAGGTCAGATGTTCAGCAACTGTGCGTGGCTAGGATAGATGTGCGGTGACTTAGTTTCTCCATCTGTAAAACAGAAACACCTGTGACCATCACAGGGAATCACATGCCCACAGGCAAATCCTGTAGCACGTATCTTGGCAACAGGAAATCCTTGGTTAGTAACAGCTAAATCTTCACCGTCAGAAGCACCAAAGTGAATACTCTAGTTACTTGAACGTTACAAAGAGGTTCATGTACCTGTCTGTAATTTAGAAGCTTGAAAAAGTCCTTCTAATTAGATGTAAAGCTGTAAAACATCTGTCACACTTTTTCACCTTACTGAAACACAGTATGTTGAAAAATGTGCTTGTTCACTGGTCACCAGGTCTTAACGACACCAGGGATTGTATTTGATTGTCACGTGGTTGTTTTGGCCTCAGTTTCCCTGGTTGCTGTCATTGTTCCTCCTTGTGGAGGGACTCTTAGCCCCCACCTACATCTTTCTGTTAATAGCTCAGTGTCAGGGCTTGGAACCGAAGGGTACTTGCTTCTGGGATACTTTCCTGAGACACCCTGGGTCTCTGGCCTTTAGGTCAGAAGCATATCACTGGTCTGTCAGCTGTTGTCAGATGGACAACAGGACATCCAACACCATGACCTACTGGGGAAGAAATCTGCAGAGATGCTCTGAGGGACACAGAGCAATACGGAGACCAGGGCAGGTGAGCACAGGTCCACCTGGTGGAGAATAGGCAGCACCTACTCTTATTGGTTTTCCCCTTCCGTCCATAATAACCCAGCCTGAAGGACTCTTCCTGCTTGACTGTTCACCACTTCTGATAGATGGGGGCTTCCTGGAACCCTTCACCATTGGATCGGGGTCTTGGAAGAATTTCAGACCTCGGCCAACCCCAGACACTTCTGGCTTCTGAGTGGCATCTGGTCTTCCTTCAACCAACTGTATTTGGGAGCTTAATTCACATGAGAAACTGTGTCAAATGAAGCCCACCGCCACTGACTGACCATTCCCTAAGGGCCTGTAAGGAGCAAGAAAGCAAACCAAGCCTTACATTTCAGTGTCACTGAAAATAAGGCCAAGGTACCCCCCTCTGAACAACACTAGTCCTTCACGAGCATTACCCAGATAACCCTAATAGCTTCTCACAGTCAGAGACAAGCCTGATGTAGTCTACTCGTGCACCGGGTTTCTCACACCAGTTATATGTGCTAGGGAAGTAGAGGCAGACAGCATGAGGGAATGTCCAAAAGCCTCATAGAGAAGGGAAGGAGAACATTTTACTGAAGAATGTAAAAATCACACACCGAAAACTATAAACACATTTCAGGATTAATGACCTGGATAAATAGAATGATACTCTGTGTTATGGATCAGAGACTCACTGTTAAAATGGCAGTAACATCCACCTTGGTCGACAGATCTCAGAGACATTTGTATGAAAATCTCAGTTGTCTCTTTTCCCACTCTGGAATTGAGAAACTGGTCATAAAAATCATACAGAAATGAAAGGAACTTAAACTAGACAAATGAATCTTAGAGCAACAGCATAGGAATAATCCAATTCTTGATTTCAAAACTTAATATAAGCTAAAATAACCAAAGTATAGACCAGTGATTCTAGTTCAAGGATTTAAACATTAATAAATAAAATTAAAAGTCCCGAAATAAGACAGTGTTGTGTCCAGTGAGCCTTCAGTCACTGTGAGAAGACAATTAAATGTCCCTGAGACTAGATACCTGCGTGAAAAGAATATGACCCCCTTCCTCACACCATAGACAAAAGTTAACAGAAGATGAGTTGAACCCCTAAGTAACAAACTTGAAACAATGAATTTCTAATCAGAAAACTAAGAAAAACCTTCATGTTTAAAACAATGATTTCTTAGCTATAAATCCAAAATTATACATGACAAAAATACATTGGATTTTATGAAAATTAAGAAATTTAGTGTTTCATGGACATCATAAAGAAAGTGAGAGGCAATCCTTTCAATCAGAATGGCACAAAATATTTGAAAGTATTTAGCTGATAAAGAATAAAAAATATAACTAAACAATAAAACAATTCAAATAAGCTTCTCTGCCTTTTGCAAAGAATCTGAACAAACCTACCCCCCCCTTAAAAAAATGTTCTACAAGTGATCAATAGAAGACTCATCTTCAATAAGACTACCAAGGTACAGAGACTTCAGTCCTATAGCTACAAGGACCTGAATCCCATCCAACAACTTGAATGAACTTGGAAACATGATTCCCCCAAGTCTTTGCATAAGAACCCAAGCTAAGAGCAGAGCTAAGAGTAGAGAGTGACAACTTGATTTCAGCCTCACAACGTCCTGAGCAGAGGCCCCAGTGAAGCCTATCTGACTTCAGCCCTGCAGAACTGAGGCAATCAGCAAGCATCGCTGCCAGCGGCTGCATTCATGGCCACCTGTCAGGAATAAACTGAAGCTCCTCACATCTTAGAAAATGCAAGAAAGGCTCTTCAAGACATCTTCCTCAATCTCCCATCTCCTCTTCACAGCAAACATCGAGAATTACAGTCCTCCCAGCATCCTCTCCTTGAGCTCCTCTCCTCTCCACACCCTCCAAGCTGCCGACTCTCATGTCTCATGAAAAGGCATTTCTAGTTTCGCCAGTTTCACCAAAGGCCTCTGCCTTGTGAGATCCACTGGGTGTTTCAAAGGCCTCCTCTCTCCCGCTGCTTTAACAGAAAAAGCGCCATTGATCCGTCTCGGCTTAAAACTCTCTTACCTCAACATCTGTGATGGCTGGAACTTCTCTGTGGCTCCTTCTGCCACCTGTTTGCATGTGTTTAGCTTCCTCTACTCATGAGCTCATGGGGGCTGGGCCCCAAGATTTGATCTCACTCCCCCTTCCCGTCATGCTGCGTCCTTTCAAAAGATTATCAACACAGACGTTTCCCCAGGACCTGCATGCTTGCCTCACTGACTAGTCACAGCCCCTGAGAGACTGCAGATCACACAGCGTTGGTGGCAGCGCTGGGCTCCCACGAGACAACCCAGAGGCCGCTGAGCCATGCCATAGACACTCACCGGCCGGTCCGCCTCTCTCACCTCAGGGAGCAGGTCAGCCTGATCAGTTCCAGCCTTTCCTTTCTGACGCTGAACTCGAAAACTATGTACTCAGTGGCCTGACGAACTCACCCCACGAGCTCCTTAATCTTCCCTGCTAACAACAGCAGCCGTCAAGTAGGCGAGATCGTGGTTGTGACCTTTCAGATCACCCATCCCTTACCTTGCGATCCCAGGGCAGCCAAGTGCAACATGGACACACCTTCGAAGGCCTCAGCGGCTGTTTCTTCCCCTTCCAGTGTTTTCCAATGGGTCCGCCTTGCTGGGGCACAAACTGAAACACTGGAAAGAAAGCAAATAAAACAAACTAAAACCCTTTGCCACCCAACCAGCCTCTCCCAAGCACAGGCATGAGCTGATGAGGGCTGATCCCCCTCCGCCCCCCCAAGAGCCCCAGGGGAATAGACAGGAGGCTGAGGATCCCCCACATCCTGCTGCTTTCACATCTAGTCCAGCCCGGTCTGCTTATATATATATATAAAATATATATATAATATATATACTATATGTATAATATATATATATTATATACATATTATATATATATATTTTTTTTTTGAGACTCGGTCTTGCTATTTTGCCCAGGGAACCGCAGGCTCATGGTACCCAGGGTACCATGGACTCCAGAGGTCCCCACTCTCAGCCTCCCAGGTAGTTGGGATTACAGGTGCGTGCCAACATGCCCAGCTATTTTTTGGGACTAGGTCTTGCTATGCTGCCCCAGGTGGGTCTTGGTCTCGAACCTGCAGACTCAAGCGATTCCTAGTCTCAGCCGCACTCTGTAGGCTGTGCTTAAAGGCACACGCCACCGTGCCAGTCTCCTGATCTCCATATTACCCTGTGTCCCCCAGAGCTGTCACTGCAGACTTCTTCCCTAGTAGGTCACGGGGTTGGATGTCCTTTTGCCCTGGGTCTTCCATCCGCTGCCAACACAGTTCCGCTCAGCTCATGACTCACTGTCCCCCCCAAACCGGACATTGGGGGGGGCAGAGTCCACTCGGGTTTTGCTCTCGTGCCCGCAGTGGCCAGGGCCAGCACGGGTCATCATTTGTACATTGGGGGTGCCATGTGGCTGGCGGGAGCACGAGGACCTCCCGCCTTGGAGCCGCGTCACTGGGGGCGAGTCATTTATTCTCCCGCCTGGTCCCCCTCAGCTGTTAAAAAAAGACATAAAAAAGAATGTTCCAAGTGACGCAGGATTATAAGAGGGAACTTGCTTCGTGGCGCTTGGTCTGGAGCAGGGCTGGGGGCTGGGAGGGCCGCCCATGTTGCTCCCCTAGTGGCAGGCAGAGGCTGGCCTGCCTCATCCCCATTCTGAGGCTTTGTTTCCTCCTCGCTGGTCTGTGTGTGCATGTGTGTGTATGTGCACATCCATTGAGCATGTGTGTGAATCCCTGCACATCCACGTGCATATATGTGTGGTGCATATCCTGTGTGCATGCCTATGCAGGTGTGCATGTGTGCATGCATAGGTATTCGTGCGTGCATGTGTGTTCATCTCTGTGTGTGTGCATGTGTCTCTCTGTGTGCATGCATGCTCTCTGTGAATTGACAAGTGCAACCATGTACACCTATGTGTGTGCATTCGCATGCATCTTTGAGTATGTGCATGCATGTACATCTCTATGTGTGCATGTGTGCTCATCTTTGTGCCTGTGCATGTGTTCTGTGCATCAATGTGTGAATGCCTGTGGACTTGTGTGTACCTGTGAGCACATGCATGTGTGTATCTGTGTGTGCATTGTGTGTATTTGTGTGAGCATTGTGCATGTACATTGCATGCATGTGTGCACATGTGTGTGTGTGTGTGGTGAGTTCTGTCCCTTTTCCTTCCCCAAACCACACCCTTGGCAGCACTAACTTCCTCGAGTTCTTGGAATCTGAAACCTGGCTGACCCCTGCTCCCCCCAACCAGACCTCAGCGCCAGGCAGAAGACAGCAGGAGGTGACGGTCACCCCGCTTTATAAAAGGGGAGCAGGGATCGAGCTAGCTTTGCTTGGCGGCTACAGCTGCGTCGGCGGTGTGGACACCTGTTTGCTTTCTCACCCTCACAGCCAGGCCTGTGAGCCCGGGTTGCTCTCCAGGCTTCTAAGCTAATCAGCGAGTGGCCGCCAGAGGCCCGTGGGGCAGCTGGGCTGGGAGACGGGAGCCTGGGCATCGCAGTTCCAGCTCCTGCGATGGGCACAGCCGCTGCCTGGCAGCCTGGGAAGCTGGGCCTTGTCTCCCCTGATTCCTGGGCCTCCGTGGACAGAAGGGCGGGAGTCAGTCTGCGCTGTGATGGTGGAGCTCTTCGGCCCCAGCTGACCCTGCCCACTCGGCTGTCCTGCCCTCTCAGCCGTCCTGCCCAGGGTGGAACCTTCTCCGTGTGCAGACTTAGAAGCAGCGCTGGGCCATGGGCCAAGCAGGGCTTTCTCTCCTGGTTCTGCCTCTTTCTCCCTTGCTCTGTCTCTGATTGCGAAGACGCACCATGGCCTGATGAGGTCAGCAGTCAGGGTCGTGGGCCGTGTGTATCCTCCTAGAGGCAGTGTGGCAGTCCCAGCCCCCGCGTGATGGTACTTGGGATCGGAGCCTCCGGGAGGCGACTCCAGCTGGATGGAGGTGAGCATTAAGAGATGATCGCCCTGAGGAGAAGAGGAACTGCCTGGTGCTCACATGGCTGGAGGGAGAAGTTGCAGGAAGACATGCAGAATGGTGGTCACTGCAAGTGAAGGAACAAATGACACCGATTCTGCGGACGCTTGGCCCCTGGCCCCTAGGCCTGTCAGAGTGGCCTCTGCTAACGGCTCCGTCCAAGGGATGCTGGGATCCTGTGGTGGCCACCAAGCTGACAGACACACAGCAGAGGCACCATCGCAGGGAAGACAAGGAGTGTCACAGTTGTCATCTCAGAGGCAGCCGCGGCTACTTGGGGAACCAGTTAAACACGTCCACTTGTCGGTCACCTCAGGCGGTGGCTGGGGCTGCAGGAACAGCTGGTTCTCAGGGGTGTTCTGCCTGGCTTCTAGGCCTCCCCTGCCTTATTGGATTCCTAACTGGACTCCCTGTTATCACACGCCCCTCCTGCCAGGTGGCTGCTCCAGTGGTTCAAGTGTTTGACAGTACATGACTTCTGATCTCTACTTGGTGAACCAGGTACCTTCTCCCTTGGAGGTGGAAGAGGAAGGGGGAGTCTGAATTGCTGGTGGGAGCCTTCCAGCACCAGAAGGGAAGTCAGTCGAGTACAAGGTCCATCATGGATGAGTGTGAATGAACCAGAGGTGGATCTCAAGCCTGGTCAGTCTTGTCTGAAGTCAGAACTCGTGCTAGAACTCCTAACGCATTAACACAATAGACTGTCTTTACCCCTGGTCATTTATAGTTGTATTTTCCTTTCTGTGCACCCAAAAGCATCTTGATGAAGTCCATTTAGGAAGCTATTGTAGAACCCAGACTACATACTTTGTTGACTTACTGCGAGGGGGTGATAGGACCGGGAAGGAGAGTGAAGGAAGAATTTCTGCATATTTGGGAATCAAGAACACAGCCCAGATCCTCTGATTCGGGAGACACAGCTATTGTTGCCCTCTCCTGGCATCGTGTGCTCTCTCTAACCCCCATGCCTCACTGCGTCTCCTTTGCCAACTTCCTTCTCAATTTGACTTCAATCTTTTCTTCACAGTTCAAGCTCATTCTTTGCCATTCACATCCACCGCTTTTTGCGACCCTTCTCAGCTCTTCACGCCACCCCATCTTCCATGTAAAACAGACAGGAAAGCACATAGAAATAAATAAAACCTTACTAAACGGAACCAAAAATGAAAAAGATCATCCCTCCGTTCATGAGATAATTTAAAAAATGGGTTCTAGGCCTATCTTCTGCTTTCACACTGAATGCACTGAGATGAGAAAGAAATGGGCTTCCTCGGGATTTTGGTGAATAACAACAAGTGTCTGCAATCTTGTACTCGAGAGAGTTAGAAATGTTTTCAGGCTCGAGGGACATACAATCTCCGTGGCAAGGATGCAACTCAGCCACGATAGAATGAAAACTGTCGCTGGCAAAATGCAGATGAATGAACCTGACGATGTTTCAGTCGAACTTTATTTATGAACAGGCAGCGGACCACAGCTCTGGTCTCTGCATCGTAGTTTGCTGATCCTGCTTGGAACAGGCATCTGGTAAGAAAGTGGAAATGCAGCACAGAGGATGCGTTTACAGATGATGGGTGAAGGCACCAGAACACCGCTGCCTTGCTTGAGGATACAACTTATTTGAGGTCATTAAACATTCTGGGTTGACACTTGGCTGTTCTTTCCCAGTGGCTAGAAGATACAAAGCTGATCAGAAACCAAACCTAAGACATACTGAAGAATCATTTTACTTAATTCAGCAGAAAGTATGCATTAAAAACATATATATATATGTATATATATTGAAAATTGAAAGCAAGTGTGTAATTTCTTTCTACAAATGATTAGGAAAATGGTGGAAGCAAATCATTATTTTATTTTATTTATTTTTTCTTTGAGACTAAGTCTCGCTGTTTTTGCCTGTGGAACCGCAGGCTCTTGTTGCCCGGGGTACCACAGACTCAAGCCATCCACAGCCTCAGCCTCCCAGGTAGCTGGGATGACAGGTGCACGCCACCACGCCCAGCTCTTTTTTTTGGAACTAGGTCTAGCTATATGCCCCCAGCAGGGCTAGAACCGCGATCCCTTGCCCCGGCCGCTTCATAGGCTGAAGCTTACAGGCACACGTCACCGTGCCCGGCGCAAATCATTATTTTAAGTTCTACTGGGTCTTCCTTCCCCTCTGCCATGTCCGTGGAGTCCAGTGAGAGTCCACCGTCCTGGGCACACACAGCATCTGCAATGAATCTGTATATGAATTTGGGGAGATTGAAGTCTTCACAACTCTGAGTCTTTAGAAGAATTGTGCCTTTCTCACTTTTCAATTCTTTTATACCTCTCAGTAGAGGTTAATCATTTTCTCCCACCAGACACTGAGCATTTCTTCTGTTTATTCCCAGAGAGTTTATCTTTTTTTGTTGCTCTTGTAAATGGGATCTTTGCTGCATTTGATCTTTCTAACTTTACTGTTTGTGTCTAGGGAAGTGATTGATGTCTGTATATTAATTTTTTAATCAGACAATGTATAAAACATCTCTTACTGTTAAGATCATTTTTCAGTTGATTTTTCCCAAGTACGCAATCATATCATATCAAATGTTAATAAATTTGTCACCATCTTTAACATATTCGATATTTTAATTTTACTTCTTTTCTTATTGCACTGATTCATACTTTCAGAACACTTTAAATAAGCAGTTTATTTCTTATTTAATGTAATATTTCTTATATTTCACTTATCCATCATGTTTGCTTTTGATTTTATGTACACTTATCAGATGAGAGATTTACAACTGTATTTCTAACCTTTTAAATTTTTACTGGGAAAACTAAATAAAGACATAACCAAGAAATAGATCCTATGCATATGTGAATTTACTATAGCAAAATGTATTTGTTAAGCCATTGAAAAATGATGAATTATTTAATATAGAGTATTAGTGGAATATTATCCATCAGAAAAAAAATATCTATTTGAACCTTCGCTTTTTACCATCTCCAAAAAGAATTTCCAGCAAAATAAACATTATGTAAGAAAATTATTATATAGAAAGCAAAATATGCTATTAACAAAATCAATACATAATAAAAATAGATTTTTTCCTAATTTTTTCAGCATAATAACATGACAGCAGATAAAGTGTTCATGTCTATATTGCCCAAAGAACATTTGCAAATTAGCAGAAAACGATACAATCCTATAGAAAAAGATATGCTACCTTTTTACAAGGTATTAATGGTATCACAGAGAAATAACTTGAATCAGGAATAAATGCAGCATTTATCAATATTTTTTTCATTCTATATGGAGATTATTAATAAATCAGACACAATTGCTAATATTGAGGCACCGGCTCCTTTTTAGAATGTGTTCCCTTCTTACCGGACCTAAGATCTCATTAACTAATTTGTGCTTTTTGGTTCAATATTCTGAAGATCAGCTTTTTCACTCTTTGGGGGGCAAAATTTCTTTGGGATTGACTGGCATTGAGTCTGCAGAATGTAAAGGAGGAACCACTCCATGGGGAATACAGGGGAAGCCTTGGTAAGAATCAGCTTTTTGGAGAAAAATGTCTGAAAATGGATATACAATGAACCATGAACACAGAGAGGTTGTGCGGGATGCAGGGTGAGGTTACCCAGGGTGGGAAGGGGGTGACTTTAGGCTCCTGTATGGGAAAACCGAGCCCCATGCCCCACTTGTTGGCACTTGGAAGACTGAGAAGAGATGAGCTCCCGGTGGAGGAGAGGAGGAAGCAGAACAAGAGGCAGGGAGTGGACTCCAGCTGCTAGGAAACATTAACAATGTTTTGCCAAATCTCAAAACGTTTTGCAAAATATCACTTTACACTAATGAGAAAGAGGAGGTGAACGTTAATCTGCCTTTTCTTTTAAACTTCACATTCCTCAGACGCTCCAGAGGCTCGGGATGGTGGCACAGACCACAGACTGGGGCACAACTTCAGGGCATGTCTTGTTTCAACAGGAAAACACCAGGGGTCTCGTGGCCATCCCTGGAGTGAACGCTGGGGGGCAAAGACCCCTCTGGTCTCCGGTCTCGGTTTGTTTCTTTGCTTTTACGAAACTTCACTTTCTTTCCACCTTCTATACCCATTTCTCCCATTTCAAATCCCAGGTGACGATGAAAACAGAACACGGTGTTTTACAAATGAATTTTTTCTTATTTGTTTTATTTTACAACGTGATCCACCCCAGGCTTCTCCCACCACCTTATCACCTGTGAACCATCGTCTTCGTCTTTACAAATGAACTTTTAATTCACATTAAAAGTTTTAATTCACATTAAAAATTCACATTCTACTGAGTGACAGACCACACTCTCAAGTTTCAGGAATACCGAGGTGACTGCAGGTGGATGCAGGTACAGATGGCGAGATGCCCACCCCAGCACCTCCACCTCAACTTACCACCACCTTGTATGGTGGTGAGAACACCAAGAGCTCCCCTCACTGCTATGAAGGGTTCAGCAAAAGGTTCCTAGGTGCTGTCATTCTTCAGCTGCGATGCTCAGACATACTCGTATTTTAACTAACTGCTGGTACCTTCCATTTCCATTTGATCACACTGGGGATGACCTTCATCTTTCTGGGAACTATTACACTTGGATTTCCTTTTGAGATTGATGTTGGCTCCTAGTTGGACATTGTCAGGTTTTAACCCAAGATCCGGAGAGTGTGAACCATACTGTTTTCACTGAAGACTTTATTGGGATTCTGTGTTGTCTAATCTGTAGGCCAAGCTTGCAAATGTTACAGTCATTTCAAATGCCATCTACATGGGGGGACAGAGAAGTTGACTCTGCTCTTGCGTTGTTCTTTTGTTTCCCTTCCATTGTGCCGTCTTGGTGACACGTTTTTACGATTCCGTTATCCGGAGCATGGAAGCTATCTGTGCCCTTCATCACCATGCCGTTCCTTTGTCGATGATTTTCTGGTCTCTCCTTGAACTTGGCTATTAATATTGAGATCTCTGATCTATGTTTTGTGTTTGCCAGCTGTGATTTCCGTCTGTTTTCTCCCCTTTCCAGCCTTTGAAGTCAAAGACAGCTAGACCCTCAGAGAGATAGCATGTAGTTAGGTTTTATTTTTTGATAGAATCTGAGTCTTCTGCTTTTAATGGATTAGTTCACCCTATGGACATCTGTGGCTATAACCGATATCTTTGTTCTGCATTCTGTCATTTATGTTTTGTCGTTTATTTTCGGTTTTACTTGCTGGTTCTGGCTATTTGCGGTACGGCCCGAGCTTGTTCCACTTTGTGTCTGTGACTGTGGCTTAGTGTTGGTCGTTTGCGATGCCCACGGGTTGTTTCTTGGATCATCATATTCATGGCTTTAAATACCACATGCAGCAGACCTGCCATGCACACGTGTATTAATCCATCAACTAAAAGTAGTATCAAGTGTAGATGAGGCAAGGCATAGTTGCACATCTTCTCACACCTCTTCTCCTTCTAGAACACCAACTATTTTGTAGGTAAGTTATGTCTTTTAATTGTCCTGATGATGAGAAAGCTCACTTTGCCCTGGAACTCAGGCCTCTTTCCCAGGTTCTCCTGCTTGCCTCCCAGCCTTGAACCTTCTGTACCTGGAATCACTTGGTTGCTGAAATGTCACCATCTTCGCGTTGCCCAGGCGAGGGTCTACATGGCAAGAGAACATCATTAAATGATGATGCAACATAGACAACTACCCTCCTGAGTGGGTTACTTGCTGAATTCTCATGCACAGACACCCCAAGCACCAGATCATGACACGATTCACCCCCAGACCAGAGACCTCTGCATGTCAAGAATGCTTTATGCTTCCTCCTCATCTCCAACGCTGAGGGTCACCACTGTTGTTTTGGCGAGTCCGGACACATGCATAGGTCCCGCAGTGCTCATATGCCCACTGTGCAGGTCATGCCCTCTCCTCACCCCTTCATCCAACCCGAAGACTTCACCCACTGCTCCCCATTGCACCCCACACTCCAGCACCCCGCATGACCCCATCCAGGTCCACTCCTTGGCCCCGGGGGCTCCTCTGTCAGTCAGAACCCACTGGTCTGGGTCTTCTCAGGGGAAGGAGGACATATGAGAGAGACGAGATAGATGAGAAAGGAGGGGTCCAGAGTTGAGATGCTTAAGAGAAGACATCCATGAAAGGGGAGAAGCTGGCTGCACCATTCTTCTCCCAGGCCTTGGGACTTTGGGGTCCGTGTCTCAGAACCCAGCCTGGGACTGAGCCATGGTCCACTCTTTCCTCCCCTTGTCCTCCTTCTCACAGAACCACTATGTTTTCCAGAGAAGATAAAGTATTCTTGCTGAAAATGCCATTTTACTTTCTTTGGCTATTAATACTCCACAGAGGAGTGTTTCTGCATAGGACCGCCCTGGCCTTCCTGACTTAGCTTCCTCTCCTCAGGCTCCATCCTCTCCTCAGGGCTCCCGACGTCTCTCCCTACAGTGGTGTCCTCTAAGCATCTGCCACAATGTGTTCCTCCCATCACCTGCTGGTGGGCGCTGAGGTGGCTCTGTGTCTTGGCTCCTGAAGACAGCACTGTAAGAACACACATCTTGCAATAACAGTTCATAGTCTCGGAGTAAGCATCTAGAGCAACGTTGCTGGATCCTGTGGCATCTTCGTAATTTTTCCAGGAATCTCCACACCATTTTCCATGAGATTCCACTGTTAAGACTTGCTGGGCTGCTCAACAAGACCCCAGGACTCCAATGGAGACTCAAAGCAGCAGGTTTATTGGCAAGAAGCAGATGCACCAGAGTACCCAAGCCAAGACGGCAACAGAGACCTGAGCCGTCTCTGTGACAAGCTTTTATAGGGCAAAACCACCCTCCATTGTGAAGCAAGCAAGCAGGTGTAGGACGTGTTCCCATAACTGTGGCTTCCAACAATGCTGACACCCATCATCTACCAGAAGGACAATGCTGGTGTCCATCAGTTATCAGGCGGACAAGATGGTTGTCAGGAACAACCAGGAATCAGGGGAGGCAGACACAGTCTGTGGGACCAGTCAGCCATGGTGGGTCCTTTCCACTGAGGGCAGGGAGAGGACTCTGGCTGCAACGTGGGTTTTAAACAAAATGGAGTCACTTTGGTTAGTCTGTTCCCATCATCCACCCATTCGCATCCTCGCTGCAGTGGGTGAGGGTCCTTTCTCCCCACACCCCACGACACTCACTGGTCCATCACTTTGGTGATGGGAGCCATTCTCATGAGGGTGAGGGGCACCTCGTGTGGCTTTCACTTGTCTTTTCCTGGTGACAAGGAGAAATAGGGGAACCCAAGGGGAAGTTTGTCCTACCAGGTGTTTAAAAAGTATTTTTAAATACTAGTGGTCCCTTGGTACTGGTGCAGAGACAGATGCCGGAGCTGAGCTCTCCAGAGCTGTCTGCATCTCAGCTCTGGGTGTTCAGCTGTGGTGCCTGAGTTCAGCTGTGACAAGCTTTTATAGGGGAAAACCACCCTCCATTGTGAAGCAAGCAAGCAAGCAGGTGTAGGACGTGTTCCCATAACTGTGGCTTCCTTCAATGCTGACACCTCCCGTCCCCCTAGGTGTGTGGCCAGGATCTCCTGGTATAACCTTGCAACGGTCGAGGGATGGAAGAGCTGAACCCATCGTAACTCTTGGCTCATTCAGCATCTTGAAATTATCTTTAAAAACAATATCCACTGCCATGTGGGGGGCATTATATTTAGGATTATTTCACTTCTTTTTACCTGGGCCAATTTGTTGTTCCTTTCTCCGCCCTGTTACATTCGTTCTGCCATATACCTGTGATTTCACTGTCTCTGAGTCAAGTCCAAGTTTGGTTCTTTCTGGTGCTTTCCAGATCTCTAGATGACTAGATCTCTAGATTACTAGATCTCTTTCTAGATCCTTATTCCCTTTGCTCCAGTGTTACCTCAAGGTGCAGCATTTTCCCTGAGAAGAAACACAATAGGACATTTTTGGGGTTTGCACATTTGTGCATATTTTAAATTCATGTTTATTTTTGATTCATATTTTTGATAGATGTGGAATTCTAAGCACATTATTTCCTGGGAACTCTGCAAGTATCACTTCACTGCTCCGAGTACAGGGCGTCTGAAGGGAAGTCTTGCCTTTTCCTTTCTTTGTGAGGAACAATACATTGTTTTGTTTTGCTGTGTTTTTGTTTTATTATTCTCTGACACTTTGGAAATACTCCTTTCTAGATCATATTTTTTGACAGATATGGCTTTTTCTCATTCCCACATGTTACTTGTTAGGTTTTGAAATATGAATACTCTCTTCTTTCTTAAATTCTGGTGTTATTTATTCTTTTAGTCTATTTCTTAGAATCTCCTATTATAGGAATGTTATGCTCCTGATAATTCTCATGCTTAGCTTATTTCTTACATATTGTGTCTTTTGTTTTTCTTATAATGGACTTTTAAAAACAGAACCCAATTCCCAGTTAACTTTTAGTTTAAGGGTATGTTTTTATTTTTCTCTATTCCTTTTTTTGTGAGTGTTAAATTATATTTTTTTAGATAATTTCTTTATTCCTCTGAAGAAAAATTCCTTTAAAGCACTTCTATATTACCTGAATAATTTCTTTTACTTTGAGGTTCATCCAGTCTAGTTGGCTCTTCTGATTTGTGTTGGTGTATGTGTGTGAGCTGTTGGTTTTAAGTGGTGATCAGATTTACCATCATTTCCAAAAAGTTTACTTATACATATTAAATTTGCATGTCATTAAATTATGCATTCCCATAATTTGATAAAAAAATTTCCTCAGTTCTCCCTTTGCTTTTAGATAAGTTGTTATTATTTGTGAATAATTATTTTTAAATTTCTCTGTCTCTGGTTAATGATCTTATTACCTATCTTTGTCATTGTATTGGTTGGAACTCTGACAGATGTTTCAGCAGTTTGATAGCAATTTGAGGTTACAGAATATATAGAGGATTAGATAAAATATTGCATATTATATATTACAATATGCACATGATGAGATTTTCCTATTATTTAATCCTATTAGCATTAGATAGTGTTTTCAAAATATTCATCATGGAAAATTAGTATTTTTCTGTTTTTGGTTTACAGAAAACTAGTCTTAGTTATTGAATGTAGAGAAATATGTAAAAATTTTCAAATTATATTTTAACATCTATTAATATCTTCACTTCTTTCCTTATTAAAGCTATAAAGTATATTAATAGATAGTCTACATTAAACTGGTCTCACTTCTATATAAACTTTGTTTAATTTCATGTTATTATTTTAGCATGTTGATTTAGAATATTAATGTTTTATTAATATATTTCTTTCCCTGAAAAATAGTTTTTAAATGTTCATGATTATCATTTCATTTATTACGAAAATTGTATTTGATTTATAAATTTAATTGAGAAGAAATATATTGTTTTCCACAACACAGAGAATTTTAGACAGCATGAGTATTATTTGTTTTTAGAAAACGTAATATTCTCTAGGCCCAGAGTTTTGGGGTCTTTAATAGCTTGTTCATGTAACAGCCTGTTTCCTTGGCATATTTATCGTATTGCCTGTATAACAAAGCATAGGCTACAATCCATGTGCACTTCCAAGCGTTAATCGTATAATTGTAGAGTACTACTCTTTTAAGCACTTAATCTTGCCATTATTTATGGCCCTTTGCTATTGTGTAGGTTTCTTGTTTTTCATTTTCTGAAATTTAGTTGGTCTTAAAACTAGTTCTTACATTTATTTATCTTCCAAATGTTTTCTGTTTTCCAGTATGTTAATTTCAGATTTTATCTTTATAATTTATTCTATTATGCCCAGTTTCTTTGGGAGATGGTGGGTTAGAGAGAAAGGAATTAACACTTGAAGAGCTTGTTTTCACATTCCTAGCTCCATCATGAATGTGTGTGATTCTAACTGGATCTTCCTGCTTCCTTTAAGTTTTATATTTATTAGTCTAATTAGAATCTCTAAGGCTGTATCTGAACATGTTACATTGTCTTTAATCCTAGGGCTATTAAGTGGGCTGTTTTCATCTTTCTCTTCAATTTCAATGGAGGCTCGTGTTTTGTAAATATTCTGTGTATGATGGTGATATTTTTATTATTAAAGTACTCGAATCCCTTTTTTGTATTTTTGTATTGTCCCCATTTGCCTTTAATGGCTCATCTGCCCTTACCCAGCTGCTCGCCTTTTGTTTAATAACCCTTAGTCTACGAGTCCCTTGTTAATCGCCCTTCAGTCCTAAAATGTGTCCATAATACGACCTTGTCTAGGAAACCGGGTCTCTAATTTATGACACTGGTAAGATGCACACACAGACACATATAAATTACATCATTGTCTACCCTGAAGTTCTCACATCATCTTGTCAACCGTGAACCTAATCTCCTGTGCCCTCCCCCTCCCCCAATTTTGCCCTCCGCCCCCCTCTTGCTGTAGGCTTCAGTTCTGTTGGGAGTTTTAGAATTTTCTTGTCCGTCTGTGTGTCTGTTTTCCCTCTATCCCTCCTATAAGACCATCCCGTATTTCTTTTTCTTTCTGGCTTATTTCTGCTAAAATGATTCCTTCTAGCTTTACCGTTGCTTTTGATACCAAAAACACAGGTACAAGTGGTCCTGTTTCCCTGAAACCTCGCTGAGGTGGGGCCCACCTTTGTGGAATGGGGTACAAGTAAGAGAACATGGTGTCAGCACCACCAAGTCGCTCAGTGGAAATCCAGAGCCCCATCTTTCCCTTCGGGGCCAGGGATCCCTGCACTCTTCATGTCGCTTTGCAGGCAGCCACAACTGACGTCCACGTCCCACTTCCGACATCCAGTGTTTGCTACTTCCCATGAAGCACGGCTTGCACCCTGGCTCCTGCAAGCAGCTGGCGTGGCGAGCTGGGAGGCCAGCTCCTCGCACTCGACTCATCTCACTCTTGCTCTTGTTTCTCTCTCGTAATCAGCATCTCCACGAGTAGCCGCTACTTTGTCCCATGACGGCCGCAGCAGCAGGTCTTGGGAGCACAGAGAATTCCATCTGCATTGACTCAGGAGAGCACAAGCATCCACCGTCTCGCAGCAAGAAGCAGGAGATTATTGTCCACTAGCTGGCAGGTGGGCTGCGGATCTCAACTTAGAGCCGTGTGCTTTCCTTCTCCGGCCAAAGTTCTCCAACGGTTCAACTCTCGGGACACTGGGGACGATCCTTCCCGTCCCGTTGCAGAATATCAAGCCCACTTGGGAGACTGGAGCTGAAATAAAGCCGGAAAGCCAGACCCCATGTGCTCAGCCTGCCACCTCCTCTCCTTCCGCAACCCCTCGAGCGAGCCTGAAACACAGCCCCTGAAAAGCCATCCTGGGAACAATGATGACCAGAAAGGCCAGCGTGGGGGATGCCGGCGTCCAGCAGGCAGGCGAGGCATGAGAGCCGGGGAGGAACCGCAGTGCTGAGGCCTGTGGCTGCAGCAGGCCTGATGGGGAAGTAACACGGAGCAACGGAGGAGTGACCTGTGCGGCCACCAAGACAGAAGAATGCACCTGGTGGAGGGGTGGCCCTGGCCAGCCGCTGAGCTGTGCCAAAAGGCACTGTAAACAGGAGTCAGGTTGAACCAGAGCTGGGCACCCAGGCTGCACCAAGTCACCTTCATCGCCTCCTCTTCATTGCTCTCCTGACCGCTGCTAACCCTCCCTCTGCACACACTTGCCAGCTGGCTTCCCTGGCATGCGTGCAGCGCTCAGCAACCTGCGTCTTTGTCACCAGGGGGTCTGAGAATGAGCTCATTCTACATGACATCCCTCGTGCCTCCGCCGGTCCCTCCCTCACCTGACACATGTCACCTTCTCTGTCAGATGTGCCTGGACCACCCGGTTTAAACCTACAGTTCTCCCCCCAGTCTAGATGCCCCTTCCCAAGCTTGGGCAACTGAGAATGCGGAGCAAGCTGGGTGAAAACATGGCAGTATCTACGAGGTGTAGTACCATCACATGTAGACGCAGGTACTGAAGACGGTGGCAGTGGCTGCGGATCTGGGGGTTTGTCTCTCCGATCAGAGGTTCAGGGAGGCCTGTAGTGCCTGCTCTGGCCAGAGGGCCTCTTCCCTCGCCTTCCCACCTCTATCACTCAGCCCCCCCCCCAACATCCTTGTCCCCCTCTGAGAACCAGCTCATTGCCCACGGCCTCCAAGATGGATGGAGTGAGAGGCTCTTCTCTCCCTGCTCCCCCAGACTCTGCCCCGTCTCCCCTGCAGCGCAAAGCCGTCCCCTGCCTCCTCTCACCACTGCGGAAATGTGCATGCTTCTGGCTCCAGCAGCTGATCCTGCACCTTGAGGACACGCACTGGTGGTGGATGCAGCTCGGCAAGCACAGGCGGAGCGCAGGGCCCCCACTCTCTGGGCTTATAAGCTCCCACTGTGTGACCGAGCCTGGCTGGTCCATCTGATGCAGCAGGAGATGCATCATGCAGGAGAAGTGAGATGCATACAAGAGCCTGGCACCCAGCCTCGCTGCCTTGTTCTGTGCTGAAAACCAACACCTGTGAGCATTCGTGGGGCTCAGGACTGGGGTGCTGTAGACAGGGGGACCTTTTTGGTCTCAGCTTACATGAGCTGCTTTGCCTGGGACCACGTTGGGGTCTACAGATGCTACATCCTAGAACCAGGATGCTCACGCCCACCCAGAGAAATAAAGCATGATAGCAAAGGCTTGTGCATCTACTTATTTATTCTACACACCCATGGAGCTCGAGGTGCTGTTGCAGCAGTGTTGATGCATCTGTGACCACAAAAAAGAAAGACCAAGCTCTCTGCGCATGTGATCTCTCAGTCCATCTGTATTGAGCAGAAGCAATGTGCCTTTTAAAAATAGAGCAGAAAAAAAAGGTCTCCATGATGCAAAGGCTTAAGGAGCAGTTTTAATATTAGTCGAGAGGTCAGGGTGGGCCTGATTGAGAAAGGGACCTCCGTGCAAAGCTCTGAAGAAAGATTGACCTGAGAAAAGATGCAGCTCAGTCAGGTTTTCGATAAACTAGAGTTTCCCATAGCAGGAGCCCCGAGGAACGACCTCAATCGCTTAGCAAACAGCCCCAGCACCATTTTGCTAAGATCTCAGGCACCAGGAGCCTGCAGAACTGGCAGCCATAAACTATTCCAAAGGTAGCTCCCTCTCCGAGACGGAGCTGGCCTGTGCATTTTAAAGACAGCCACATGTTTCCATCACCGCTGCGCCCTGCAAATATTTTTCAAGATCAAGGAAATTGGCCAATTTAGAAATGCTTAAGATGGAACATTTCTGCATCCGCTCGTCCATTCCCCATACTTAAACGATGCGCTGGCTCCGGCGGTGGCCGGCACCACCTCGCAGGCCGAGCAGACGGAATAAACGCTGTTGGTAAAAGGCCGGGAGAGGAGAGATTCATGACAAGTTGCCTGGAGGTCGCTGTGCTTAAACAGGCTGAAGTGTCTGCGCTCGGCGAGCGCCTATCAGAAGCTGCCGCTTGTGGAAGATGGACTTGGGCAGAGCGATCATTATTATTACTATTATTTTATTCCTGCCAGAAAGTGCCATTTCCAAGCGTGTTCCTTTCTGGAGAGAAAAACAAAATAATGAGGCTGAGAGTTTATTTCCTGGGAGGCCACACGCATTTGCATTCACTCACTGTTTCGGTTCCCCGAGTCCCGCGATTTGCACAAAGCTTCCGGGTCCAGCCAGACATCAGGGCAGGAGACTGGGGCCTTGGGAGCCAGAGGTTGCTTCCACCCTTCCCGGGGGATGTTGGGCCTGCAGCACCCACCCAGACAGGGCTGAGACCTCCAACACCCCCAGATGGGGCTGAGACCTCTGACACCAGAGGCGGGGGATGAGACCTCTGACGCTGGCTGGCTGTGCTTAACCCCTGGTTCTTGTCGTTGAAGACACAATAAGAGCCCCAAAGACCCCCACGCACGCCCACGGGCAAAGGGGCCATCTAAGCGAGTTTGTTTAAGAAGAGGGGGATGAAAGATCAGAAATGAAAGGAGCGGGGGCAGGACAAGGCGGGTTGGCCAGGCCCAGACAGGGGTAGGACAGCTCACCCACACGCTAATGTCGGTCACCTGCTTTTAAAGCATCGCTTATAATCATATAATTAATCGCATAATTATGCAATCATCTAATGAGTGATTAATTAATTAATTATATATGCATTGATAATTAATTATATGTGCAACTTTGCCCGAGAACAGGTAGACCGTGGTGCTGGGGCCACGGAGTTGTGGCGGGAAGTACCTCTGTCTCGTGTGACTTCCCTCCTCTTCAGATTGCTTTTGTTTTTTCTAATTCTCATCCCTTTATTTGTAATTGTTTTATTTTCTAATTTCACACAGCCTTGGGTTTTCCTTTTTTCTTTCGTTTTCATAATTTCTCTTTATTTTGCAGCTCTTTGGATTCTCAAGAGGAAACGCCCGGCCCTTCTAGTCTGACCGTGGCTTCGGAAGGGCTCCTGTCATGGGGTGGGGGAGGGGGATGTCTCTTCTCAGTGTTTCCAGCCTCCCTGGAGCGTCCCAGTCTGGCTCTGGGCCCTGGAGGTGCAGCGATTGCGTCCAGTCTCACCAGGTAAGGAGCAGGCGACTTTCTACCCTAGTAGCAGCCGATGATGAGTCCGTCTGCCCCAGACCAAGTTCAAGATGATGATAAGAAGCAAGCTGGTTGCCACATCCTATTTCCAGCCCCCTCACCCGGCCCCATCTACACTGAGGATGGCGGTCCCAGCCCCAGTGACTCGGAATCTGCTCCGACATCTCACGGGTGCTTCTGGCCTGCGAGCTGCATCGCAGCAGTTTTCCCTTCACTGCCACTTCCCAGGTGACACTTGTCCCGACACCATCAGGCACCCCGAGCAGACAAGGCTGGTTTCTTCCCTCTTTGTCTACGGCTGCCTTGACGCACTCGAGCAACGTCCTCCCCTCCCCTGTCCTGTTCCCCGATCTTCCACCCATGCATCCAAGGAGCACCGCCCCGCCCCAGCTGATCGGGGTGAGGGGTCCCCCGTCCATCCAGCTGGCTTCTGAGGCCCCTGAGCTAAGTCTGGTGATTCTTTCCAAGTGGCGGTGGGCAGGTATCAGCGCTGGACCTGATTTCGACAAGCCACGTTTTCTCCCCAGCTGCTGACTGTCCCGCTGAGAGAAGTGGGGTGTCTGGGGCTCCCAGCTGGGGACCCTCGATATTCCTGCTGCCAGATGAGCGACGAGGAGGAAGCACCCACCACCCCGAGGCACAGCGTCTGATTGCGAAAAGCCTTTTCTTCAGCTAATGAGAAAAGCAGGATTATTCCGGGAGGGAAGTTGATCTGCAGACTAATCCCATGACTTAGGGAGACGTGGCTTCGAGTTTTCCTGGAGCCGTGTGCGGCTGTGGGTAGAAGGGTCCGGCTGCAAGGGGATGGCGCTGACAGACAGATGCGGCCCGGGATGTCCAGGACCATTTCACCCTGGAACTTACGAGGAGCTGCGGGGTCCCCAATGCCAACCGCGGCAAGAACGAGTCAGAAGAGTAAGACAAGGGTGACGACATCCAATGGAGGCGAAGCCAGGTACCGCGCCACCCCGAAGCAGGCACATCGAGAAATGCTGAAGAAGAACAACGAAGAAACGGCAAGGCCAAAGACATAATAATACAAGCCTATTTCTTCATCCATGTTTATTTATTTATTTTTTTTACTAGGTTTTGCTATCTTTGCCCGTGGAACCACAGGCTCTCGTTACCCAGGGTACCAGACTCAAGCCATCCCCAGCCTCAGCTTCCCAGGTAGCTGGGATTACAGGCGCGCGCCACCACGCCCAGCTATTTTTTTTGGAACTAGGTCTCGCTACGGGCCCCAGGTGGGACTCGAACCGTGATCCCTAGCCCCGGCCGCTTCATAGGCTGAAGCTTACAGGCCTGAGCCATCGTGCCCGGCCTCTTCATCCGTGTCTAAAACATGCACCCTGATAATGAAGAACGTGTCTCTTAGTTGCACGTCAAGTCCTAGCGTCACGAGGAGTCACGTACTCCCGCTTGGTCTAAATGTCTATTGTTCATAGGCGGTATCTCACTAGCCTATTAATAAATCTCGTTTCTCCCACTTTGTCACTGACTCAGTCTTCGGTTTGCAGTTATGTCTCCTCAGGCCCGTGCAGATGTTGGCTTTAAAACGTGCTGAGAGGTGACGCAGCAATGTAGCAGCCATGTGAGCAAAGGTTTCCTTTCACCCACAGAAGCCTCCTTTCAGGCACAGAACTGACACAGCCAACAAGAAGGAAGGTTGACTTGGTTCCCACTTCTAGAAAGCCCGAGGTGTTGGAGTCGGGACCCAAAAGTAGGCAAAGCTGTTTGTCTGAAAATGAAAAATCCTTTTTTAATAACAGCAAATATTTGCTTTCCGTTGAGAGCAAATCCGTGTCACTCTGCTTGGAAGGAGCGTTGGTTCCGGGCAAAAGTGAGAGCCTAGATGTCAGCCTCCCTCTATGGTGGGGTCCCAGGGGGAGGTGGCTTCGACTCCAGGAGGGTGTGTGAGGTCCCTGGGAGGCTGTGCCTGGGCTTGGCGGAGGAAGGGGGCCGGGAAGACATACCAGGGAGAGGGTGGCAGGTTCTCTACAGAAAGAAATACCTTTCATTCACTGAAAGGTAACAGGTGGGTACGTTTACACAATACAGTGAGCGATGCCCTTTCAAACATAAACTGACCTAGAAGGAGAGAAAGAGATGTTCTGAGCCACGTCCAGCCGTGTCTCCCGGCATCGTCCTCTCGGATGTTTGCAGTCCTCCTGGGCCTTTTACGGGGGACACCAACAGCTTTGTTGAAGATGTTCCCTGGCCAGGTCCACACTTTGACCGCAGAGGAAGGATGAGGAACAGCCACAGAAGCTTGGTAAGAAATGCCTCGCCGTGGACCACCCGTCAGTGGAAATAAAAGCAAGCTCCAGGATGAGGTTCTTAGTATCAGTGAGTGTGCAGACACTGATACTCAAGTTGTGTTTGGCTCCGGCTTGATGACAGAATCAGCTATCCTTTGTGGTACCCAAAGGTATCACACCACCCAACCAGCCGAGGTTGCACAGTGCTGCTCACCGCAGGGTTTCAAGATCTTGGTGGGTTGTGTTGGAAGATGACACGGCCCGGACAGCGGATGTATCGAGGCGATGCTGGTGCTGCGAACATCGAGCGCAGGCAGGATAATTCAAGTACACTCGCCAGATGCTTAGATGACGACGCATTGTCAGCGGTCTCCGCTGTAATAATTTTGTTTAGACATATTTTGAAGATGCAAAAATCTCTTCCATTTATCCTGGCACAAAAGCATTCAATGAGATTCATGTTGACGTTATTATTCAGAGCTATTTTTCTGTGTCTCACATGCGCTGTCCTGGAAGTCGCTGAGGGGTGGACGGTATCTGTCATGATGCATATAAAACTGGGGTGCGTTTTTGTTCTCTCTCCTCCCTCTCTTCCTTTACCTTCCTGCCCTCCTTCTTCCTCCCTCCCCTACCCTCTCCCTCCACCTTCCCTTTGCTCTGGCTCTCAATGCCCCCCACTTCCACTTCCGTCTCTCTCCACACCTCAGCTACTATTAGGCAATCTCCTCACTGAGGGTTAAGACATTTTACCCTCAGATTTACTGCATTTTAAAGACAGATACATAGACAAACACTTTAAAACGCGTCCCCTTTCCAAGCTGCCGCTCCCTGTAAGGCACACACGTCGTGACACTACAAACAGCAGGATCCACACTCACCTCGCGGGCCCCTGGGAGGCTGAGACCGGTCGTTGTGTGCCGCTGCTGCTGCTGCAGACCCTCGCAGGAAGCCGGGGCTCAGAGGCCGGTCCACACCCTCCCTGGGGCCCAGGTGCGCCTCGCTGCACCGTTGGTTCCCAGCCATGCTTCAGTGAGCGGGGGCTCCCTGAAAAGGTTGGGCGGGGGTGTTGGGCATGGTGGCACATGTCCGTAAGTGGCAGCCTAGGAAGCTGCGGCTGAGGCCAGGGATCGCAGTTTGAGTCCCGCCTGGGGTCTGTAGCAAGACCTAGTCCCAAAAAAAGTAAAGCTGGGTGTAGTGATGCACGCCTGTAATCCCAGCTACCTGGGAGGCTGAGGCCGGGGATGGCTTGAGTCCGTGGTACCCTGGGCAACGTGAGCCTGCGGTTCCACGGGCAAAAATAACGAGACCTGGTCTCAAAAAAAAGGTCCTCTGGGAAGCGCGCTTTCTCTGGGAAGGACGTCAGGCATCGATGTTCTGGGAGGCATTTGCGGCACTGTCTTGGAAACGCCACCTCATGCGCCATCAGGACAGGGCCTCGGTGGGGCCTCTTGGTGACCAGTCACGCAGGTGCAGCTGTCCATAGCCTGCCGCTGCCGCAGCCGCAGCTGTGGGAACCAGGACAGGGGCGTTGGGTCCACCTGTGAGACAGTATGCGTGTCTGCAGACTACTCTGGAACGTGTGGGGAGGTTCATTCATTCTCTCCATTCATTCATTCATTCATTCATTCACCCATCCATCCATTCATTCATTCATTCCAGGTTCATTCATTCATTCATTCATTCATTCATCTATCCATCCATCCAGCCATCCATTCATCCATTCATTCATTCATTCATTCACCCATCCATTCATTCATTCATACCAGGTTCATTCATTCATTCATTCATCCATCCATCCATCCATCCATCCATCCATCCATCCATTCATTCATTCATTCATTCATTCATACCAGGTCTCCCTGTGTTGCCTGAGATAGTCCAGATCCCGTGGACTCAAGCAATCCCCAGCCTCAGCCTCCCAGATAGTTGGCATTACAGGTACCCACCACTGCGCCTGGCTGCTTTTTTGAGACCAGGTCTCGCTATGTTGTCTGGGGGAGTCTCGAACCTGTGAACTCACGAGATCCCTGGCCTCTTGCCTCCCAGCACTTGGATTACAGGCATGAGCCACCACACCCGACTTTGACGGAGAATTGTGACCAGAATTTAGGCTAAAGATGGAAACTGCATCCCCAAGCAGCAACAAGCATCTGGCATGCATGAGGTGGTCAGTAAGGATGCTTTGGGCTGCAAGTACATGAACGACTGCAAGGTTGACTTAAGCCTGAAGATACTTACCTGCTGATATGGTGTCAACTCCAAGCAGAGAATGAGGGCATCACTTCCCCCAGCTGCTTTGTCCATGGCAGTTTATTTTCCTCTCTTCTTGGTTGTCAGCATGTATGTGTCTCTGTCTCTGTCAGGATGATGCCTGACGTCCTTCCCAGAGAAAGTGAGCTTTCCAGAGAGCCTTTTTTTGAGACCAGTTGTCACTATTTTTGCCTGTGGAACCACAGGCTCACGTTGCCCACGGTACCACGGACTCAAGCCATCCCCAGCCTCAGCTTACCAGGTAGCTGGGGTGACAGGCATGCACCACCACACCCAGCTTTACTTTTTTAGGACTAGGTCTTGCTACGGGACCCAGGCAGGAAGTCTCTAGAAAGTCTCCCAGAAGTCTCTAGAAAGTCACTCTTAATGTCTCAATACTCCAAACTGACTCAGAATTCCATTCCTGAAACCATCAAGAACATTGGTATGAAGAAGGTGAGATTGCCAGGATTATCTAAAAATACTCAGTTGTGGGGAACCAGCCATCAAATGATTTGGGGATCTACAAATAGATGCACTTGTGTCTACCATCTGGTCTCCTCCGTAGGCTGTTTTTATCTGAGGTCAAGAATCATATTCTATTTGTTTTTGCCTCTCTCACACCTAGCACAGAAGGCGCTTGAGATCTGCTGAGTGAACAGAGCTGGGTGGAGGCTGAAATGGTAGACTTCAGGGTTTGATTCCATCTCACTGCTCTTCCCTATGCTTTTTACAAAGGATTGTGCCCTTAAACAGAATTCTAAGATAGGGGTGTCAGGAGGTGGAAATGGTACCTTAGAAAGGTTTCCTTGTCAGTCCCCCACCGAGCTCCACAAATAAGTAATGAAATAACTCCTCTGCCTGAGACACTCAGAACGGAGAAGGGATAAAATATCAGGTGTTTTTCTGTGCCTCTACCTCTCCTCCTGCTTCTGTAATGGACTTTATAATCATATACCCGCTAATCCGACCACTTCTTAAGAGGTAATCATAATAACTCGCCTAGATCTAATGTTGTACAGAAACATTTTATGGCCCTAGGATACATTTTCATCTAAGTTATTAAAGTCCAATTACATCATGTTTTCTTCCAAGGAATGCCAAGTACTTGAGGGACAATATTGCAGCCACTCTCTCTCTCGTTTCTTGGAAATAATTACACAGATACAGCCTTGATGATGCAGATAAAGCCCTCTGCCCTTTCTCCTGCAAGAGATGGAAAAAGTCTACTTTCTTGCTTCACATCACACAATAGATTTGAAGAGGGAAATTGGGGATGAGAATGCAAATTCTCTCTTTTCCATTCGCTAATACATGTCTCCTTCCCTTGTGGAATTACCAGATCTTTCCAGTGTATTCTTGATGAATAAGAAACCACTCCGTGGAGTGGTCTAGTGAATGTCAAAGAAAGGGAATAACACTTCAGATTTTTCTAAGCATAATTCCGAGGCAATGTTACGATTTCTATCACAAGTGCCTGAGTTAAGCTAAATAATCCGTCGGGGATAATAATGAGAATAACGATGATAATAATGGTGATAATGTTGTTTACAATTTTCCTATTACTGATAATGTTTGGGGTAGGCAAACGGACATTTTCATAAGGCTGACCGCAGGGGTGTAGACCCCGTGACTCTTCTAGAAAGAAGGCGATGGGGGACAAGCCTCGCTGCTCTCAACCGAACCCACACAAAGTGCATATACAGTTGTGTAAAGATCATTTGGCTGTGTCTTCAGAACCTGCCTACCTGTTTATTCTACTGGAACAAATCATTGCAAATTTGGGGGATATTTCCTCCAGCACAAGATAAAAATCAGTTTACTCCTCTGCTCTAACTAGTTTCAAGTATTTTCAACATTGTTGAAAGGTTCAAGCCACCTCTAAATAGCATCAGTTGCTGGTACAGCTGCTGCCAAAAGACAGGCCCCCAGTTGGCAGCAAACAGTTAGCTCCACAAAGGCCGAGACTTGGGAGATAGATACTTGATGCGAGTGGGAAATCCATTGAGAAAGAGTAAAGAGAGCAGTCGGCTTAGTTCCATGCAGTTTTTCCATCTTGCCAAGCATTCCATATAACAGAACACGCATATTGAAATCTGAAAGCTCTTTTAATGATGATTTAATCAAACGGGGATGAAGTAAGAAAAGAATTGTTGAGAAGTAACATTTAATAGCCAAGGGTACCCTGAGAGACGGATCATGGAAGGAAGCCACTGCAATTACTTGGAAATTCATCGTCGGGAACTTAACATGATTCAGGCTACAGGAAAGAACCCAACGGCCAGAGGAAGTTGGTGGAAGAGCCCTGGTCCGAAAAAAATAAACACTGGAGAAAACAGCTACGGGGCTGGTTTAGACATTAGAAATTCTAAATCAAAGGCAAAAATAGTCACCCAATTATGTCCTAGCTGAGACTCTCCTAGCGTGCAAATCAGAACTGGAGCACGATTTGAGATGCCTTCAAGGGCAAGTGTCCCCTTCTAGGCCAGCACACACTTTGGCGGCACCAGACGGATGGATTTTGACATGTTTTTCATTTCAGCCTTCACTTTTTATTTAGCTTCAAGTTCCCCAGCAGGCCTGCGCTTCTGCTCCAAATGCCAAAAGCAATGTTTTTCATTGACCACGCTGGGCATGGGTAGGAAGGAATTTAAAGGTGACGCCTCCTTTTTTTAGCACCACGTTGTTCTAGAGGACAAGGGTCTCGTGCGACTGACGTTGGGCACAGCTTCCTTCACCTGGTCACCCCATCCTCACCTTGTGCATTTTGGGTGCCAAAGAGCATCTCATCAGCTGATTGTGGAACAATCTCCTGTGAATGAAACTGTGGCATCTCATTCAATAGTGTCTCTACTGCCTACCCACGGATAACCATGCAACAACCAAGATTATTACATCTTGAAATTGTATTTTGTTAGCTATTTCCACATCCATAGTTATGTGTATCCCTGGCTGGATATATATATATATATCCATATATATGTATGTATGGAGATATATATATATATATACCAGAGAAGTAATTGATAAGCAAATGAGAAAAAACAGGAAATGAAGTCCATGATACTATACACCTGTTAGAATTTTTACCTTGTTTGGGTTGATGAGTGATGCAATTACACAAATGTGTGTGAGAGAGAATTGGTGTCCCCACGCAAATTTGGCACTGTAAGAAAATGACATGGAGGGTCACCTTGATTGAAAACACCCTCCCTGAACCTGTTCTCCTCAGCATTTACATTTCTAAATAGAGCTATCTCTATTAAAAATGAGAGATAGTAGCCTCTGTTGGGTCTTTTATAAACCGCAACAGAAGCAAATTAAATTGGCTATTGTTTTTTTTTTTTTTTTTTTCAAAAAAGTTGCATGGAGAGATAGCTCTATGGAAAGCGAAGAGAACAGGCAGCAGCTTGTTCTCATCTCGAAATTTTTGATGACTTTTTTATAGATTTTCTGCAAAGTAATTAAAGTCCAATTAATTGGAAAAATATACACAATGGGGATTCTGAATATTATATCTCCAACGGAAGCAACTTTTATTACCTTAAACCACAGGCTAAGTCGAAGCTGCAAGTTGAAATTCTGATCGCCTAAGCAAATACCTCCCCTTCTCACCTGCCCATTCTCAGCCACAAAGGAATACCCCTGGGGTCTTGTCACTGGGATTCCATACAGGCCAGTCTGAGTGGACAGTATTTGGATCCCCCTGGCATAGCCAGTGGGGATACACATCAAACTGTGCTGCAAATACTGCCATTTTATTTGTTTTTCCTACTCATCAAGACCCAGTTTAAGTAATTGTGTCCTTTTCTGTGGGATGTGGACATAAATCAAGTGCTATGCCTTAGATAAAGGGATGCTTTTATCATCTTTATCTTTACTTTTTTCTTTCTAGTCCTCTCTGGCACACTAGAGAAGGTTACTGCAAGTCTCTTATCTGTGACCACAGCCCCCTGACCTCCTAGGAATGTCCCACAGAGGAGACACAAGAGACATAAGAGAATGATAAAACTGTTTACCCCCCCTCCCCCCAAGTATTTTTCCTGTAACACCTATCCTCCTACTTAAGTGCCACAGGTCATGGGATCCTGGGTTATTTCCTTCCTCATTACCTCATTGTAATCATTTTTTGACAAAGTCTAAAAGGGTCTTCAAACCCGCATTAAAGTGGATTTGGACATGCTCCCCAAATCCCCAATCTATGAGCTGGTCTCAAAGATTGTCATCAATCTCTTTTGCCTCATTCTTTGTCAGCATGGGACTCCTAAAACTTTCAGTCCTTCTCGTGTTGTCTCTGTCCTCATCTTCACGACATTATGCTATAGGTATCTTGCAAAGAACTTACAGGCATGGGAGTACACAAATGAAACCCATACCCTATCAATAGAGAAAGAAGTGGACTTGTCATCCTGAAGGCTTATTTCTTTATTTAATTGTATTATTTTTTAAGCAGAGGTGATGGTCATCGTGTGCATGATTCAGAGGGACAGGCTACCCCCGTCTCAGATGGGTGTCACCACTCCCACCTACCACAGGCAGCCGCAGTCCTCCACCACAGACTGCCCCCCCCCTTTGCTCCCACCCCTGCTCTTCTCAGTGGTCTCAGTTGGTAGTCATACTCTAAGGTGTGTTTTGATTGAGTTCTGTCTCTTCCTCTATTTTCTTTCTCTCTGGCCCACCCATGAGTGAAGTCATCAGTGTGTGACTTTCTCTTTCTGATGCATTTCCTTAGCATAAGCACACTCATTTTACATGGGCAGGAGTCTAGGTGGAATATTTCTGTGACACAGAGAAGTGCAGACTACACATCCATCCATTCAAATGCTGGTGTTTGAACATCCTCATCCTCATCCTCCCCCCCACCCCCGACACCATCTGTGGGCAATGTTTGCTGCAGTTCTGATGTAGTGTTCTCAGATCAAAGCAACAGAGGCATCTATCACCCATTGGCTCTCTAAGGAGAGATGTAGGGATTTAGTCCACCCCTGGAACCTGAACGGGGACAAAATCTCCTGCTCTGCAAGATCCCTTCTGGGATGCTAATGTCATCAGCCCTCAGATGGCAGATGGGAGGGTGGGGCAGGTGGACCGGGTGCATTTATGTAGAATTCCTATCATTTCTATACAAGCAAATTACTTCTACTGACTGTGCTGCAAAAATGGCTCCCATGATGTCTCTTACATGCCAGGGGGTTAGTTGCATCTACAGGGAGTGGATTTGGTGGCATCTGGCCAGTCTCTGCTCACTTTTGAGACTTTTGTATATTTGACTTTTTCCTGATCCCTCCCTCAGACCCTACAGGAAGGTGAAATTTCACCTTGTCATCTTTATGACTTCCTTTCTCCCCTTGGGAAGATGCACATATTCAGTCTCAGATTTAACAGACATCATTCAGACTCACTCAGTGGGGCATGATATGAGGTACTCCTGCCAGTTAATCCAGAAATTAATCATAATCCGAGTCAAGGAATTGATGCCCTGAAGCAGTTTGTAGAATCAGCATCCCGATTTGCTCCAGGGGATAGCTCTTGGTGACATCGAACTGAAGGGATGCTTTCACCAGAGGACATTTATATTTTTCACCTGAAATTATTTTCTTGATTCCTCTCTTGTTCGCATTCTCCCTTCCAGCTTCTCATCTGGTTATCGCTAAATAAAAATACCTCTCTCTCTCTCTGCATCCCTATATGTGTCCATTAGGAGCAAAACTAGTGCTAGCAATATTATTTATTGCAAGAAAATATGTTGTTTTTTAAAGAAATTAGAAGTTATAGCATCAAGTTGGTCATATTAACTCATAAAGCTCTTTAAAAAACCCAGAATCCCCACAAATTCTCCACTAAAACTGATTTTCTTGAGGAAATAACTTAATTAAGCAATTTGTCTTTCTATCTTATTGGGGTCTGTTTTGGCTGCTGCTATCTTATATGTTTCATTTCCAGAGGCTGGTTTCTGTTATTTTCATGACCGATGGGTAGAATTGCAGCTGTATTATTGTTATATATTATATATATTTAGCTAGCCTGAGAACCTGGTGACAATGTAAATAAAACATTGTTTTCCTGGAAACATTTGCCACACACTTCAAATGACCACCAAAATAATTTTTTGAAGTAGTTTTTTTTTTTTTTTTTTAATGATGGGTGCCATCTCCATGGCTCTGGTTTTGAATATGCATTTTCTAATTTTATTTCCAGTTGAATCTTACTCAATTCAAGAGAGATTTGAACTTGCTCACACTATTCTCTATAGATCGAGGCTTTGTCCCCCCTTCCTGTCATTTCCCTGTGTATTCCAGCCCCACCAAGAATCGTTCTCCATCACATTGAACCCCTTTCCTCACTTAAGACATGTGAAACCAGTTCTCACCGTTAGTCCATTCCTTCCATCCATCCCCACTCTTCAAAGACTCTCAACCAGCACTGTCACTGGATGCTCGGCTCTGTGTGAGGTGGTCATCTGTTGTCCTCTGCTTTGCAGGGTAAAGTCATGTCTACTTACCAAGCCTAGCCTCCTACTGTGGAATGTTGGTTAGGATCATGAGGTTCTGTCCAACAAACGCTCCTCTTCCATTCAAGGGCCGCGCAGCACGCTACCACCTGCTTCCCTACAGCCATCACCTGCTACTGAACGCTTAGAACAGAAAAGATTCAGTTTCATAAAACAATGCTATTTATTACCTCATGGTTTTAGTGCATCAAGTCTGGGATTCAGCTTCACTGAGCCTTTCATTTCAGTATCTCTGAGGAGGTGTTGGTACAAGTGGGAATCGACCTTGGAAGGAATCCTTTTCCAAACTCGAGACAGTCTCGGTAAAACATGGTAAGTTAGTGGATGACTTGCCCCAAATTCTGTTGGAGCAAGTGTACCAGATCACAGACTCACAAGTGCTGTTCAAACAATTTGGTCCACCACATGGACCATGAGGTGTCAAGCTAGACTATAAGCATTCAGTCCTGAGTAGTAGTAATCTCACAATTCTCTGCAGGGAAAAGCTGGAGAACCCACACATGCCCTCAGAGTGTAGCCTGTCTGTCCATACCCAGGTGTATCCCAGTGCAGAACAAGCTATGATGCGGCTCTCATCCACTTGGCTTCATGGATCTACTTTTAAAATATCTCCTCCTAACTCCCCTTACAGAGCCAGGCTAAGTTCTCCTTTCCTGCCCTGGTCCCCTCACATAGGAGTCTCTAATAATGCTTCATGTGGTTCAGTTATGCTTCGCTTTCTATGGCAAACTCTTTCCCCAAAGGACAAAGGACCCACACTTCTTGGGTAGGAGCCTGTAACAAACTGATGAGGTTACTTGTGGAATTCAGTTCTTCAAAGGCAGTTAAACAGATGGCGCCCATTTCTAGATGACTGATTGATCGATAGTGGCTGCCCTCAATTTCATGCCTCCTTGGGATGACAATTTGATATATCAAACCTAGCACATGAGAGAGTCCACCAAACCAAGCTGCTAGCATCATCAATGTGCATACATTGATAAGCATCTGTAACCAATCACCAGTGACTATCATTGACCTTCACCTTTGACCATCATCACGAGATACCATCATTAAAATTCACCTTTGACATCATCACAAGTGACCACCCATCAACTTCCACTTTGACCATCATCATGAGTGACCATCATCAACCTTCACTTTGACCATCATCAATTTTCACTTTGACCATCATCAACCTTCACTTTGACCATCATCAATCTTCACCTTTGGCTATCATCATGAGAGACCATCATCAAACTTCACTTTGATCATCATCATGAGTGACCATCATCAAACTTCACTTTGACCATCATCATGAGTGACCATCATCAACCTTCACTTTTGCTAAATTCTACTACCCAAAAGCAAGACACTACACTGGCTTATCCTGAGGGAAAGAAGTTGGACAGAGCATGGCCATCAGTAGGTGGAGATCGGGGGGGGCGGTCCTCTTAGAAGCTATATGGCACACTTTCCAGTCATATTTCCCCCTACATTTTGGGAATATATTTACATTGAGTTTCCATCTTGGCAAATATATTGGGTAAAAGGACATAAAAAACAAGAAATATATTTCCCTGTCATTAATGAGCTCACAGCCCAAGGGTTCCTATTAGTTTTCCCATTCAATCACTATTTTACAGAAGGAGGGGAGATCTGAAGAGTGCAGGTTTTGCAAACACACTTAATGTCATTCTCTGTGTAATTTAATCATCAGGTATTGGGATCCTGTGAGGACAAGAAGTCCGGCAAGTCAATCAATCATAAAATCATAGACTCCAAGCTTGAAGGAGACAGTCTATCAACCAATCGATCAATATCTATTGTGCGTTTTCTATTGTCAAAGTCTTTGTGAATTGACAGAGTCTACAGTCTGAAGGGGGAGAAAAAAAATGCAACAATTGGAAAGAGCTTGATAAATGGAAGCTGAGCAATAATTTAGCTTTCAATTATTTTGATATATAAACAAGTGCTGAAAGCAGCCTCCTTAGGGACTAGGAAAAATTGAAGGAGAGGATACTTCAGGGAGAGAGATGGGGAAAGAATCCACAAAATGGAAAGGAAGCAGGGAAGAGAGGGTATTGTTGGGAGGCCACCTGGACCTGGTGAAGATAATTAGGGAGCCTGGCCATGCATTTGGTTATCTTGATGATGCAATGCATGGAAATGAGAGACTGTCACGCACAGCTTGTCTCCAGAGTGCCATGAGACCAAAGAAATATGATCAGACCACATACAAAGCATTGAAGTTCAGAAGGTTAGAGGATGAGGGACTTGGCTCATTCAGAGGTGCATAATAGAACAAGCACAAATCGAACAGCAAACAAGAAAAAATGGCTGTGGATTTTTTTTTCTTTGCTTCTGCATATTTTTTGTTTGAATGGCAGTCTTATAAAGATGGCTAAGATCAGGATTTTAGAGAAACAATTTTGACAATGAATATTTTCCCTACCTAAGTTTCTTAAATAATGATGAAGTTAAACATGCATTGAAGTAATAAAAGAGAATAAAAAAGGATTAAATGTTTGCAAGTTTTGCTTTTTGTCATGATGCTAAATTCAATGTCTCCTAATTCTGGTTTATGTAAAATCTTTAGAAGTATGGCATGTAGCATTAGTATTGCATTTGCAAATGCTTCCTATCCATCAACATCATGCATTAGATTTCCACATAAAAGATGACATATTAATCCAATATATTTATTTTTCATTCTCCCCCAAACTTACTGAAATGACAACATTTAATAAGAAAAAAATCAAAGCAGACAATTCTCCACTAAACGTATACTTAACAGAAACACATATGCTATTCACAGAAAGATGAGTAGTAATGGAATTCATAGACGCTTTATTCATTCAAATCCCAACTAGACACTTTCCAAATGCTGGTAGCAACAGAATATAAAGATAAATTTAGTAATATTCACATACTGGTATATGTGATATCATGTGAATGACACATGATAAGTACATGTAACAACATGGATGAATATCCAAGCATAAGGAAGGATGGAATAACCTGTGTATAGACTGTAGAATCCTGCACAAAAGCAGGCAAGGCTTATACGAGAGATAGAGGTGAGATGTTAGAGATATGATAGTGAGGGCGTCAGTGTAATGAGTATCATTGGGAGGGAGCTGGTGCATGGAAAGACACAGAACTGGGTTTCTGAGATAACTGATAAGAATCTATTTCTTGATCTCGGAGCTGGCGGTATACACACACACTCTACCAGAAAATAGCTAAATTATGTCCTTATAAAGTGTACATTTTATGTATGGATGGACTTCAAAAAAATGAGATATATGAAAAACTGATAAAACAATAAAGACTCAATGGCAGGACTGGCAAGCTGGGAGAGGCTGCCATTCACACAGATGATTATTTTGCAAAAGGTGTGAAGATAATAAAAGAGCTTGAAAGATGATAAAATAGATTGAAACTGAGAAAATTATGAAGGCATGAAGGTGAAGAAGAGAATCTCTGAAAATGGAACTTTTTTCATCCAAGTTGAGAATAATCCTGAGTAATATGCAGTGATATCAGAAAATCAGAACCTGGTGGAGAAATGGACTTCTGTTACCAAAATTAGTTAATGCAGATTCTTCTTTATAAACATGGAATGATGACTAAGAATGTCAACTATCTGAAACAATCCAGAGAGAGAAAATATTGAACAGAATAATCATCATTGAGAAGAGGAAAATCAGTTAAAATTCGAAGAGAGAATCTCCTGTAGCAAAGTACTATTAGTACACTCAGAAATATGGGTGGTGTCATGCTGCCTTTCAAGTCAGGGGAAGTTTCTTCTATTACGTCTTCACCTATTGAATCCTCTCTTCTGACTTCTTTCCTTGTAGAATCCCATTTAGACATTTGGAAACTTTTAACACATCTCTGTCTCCTGCAATTCTTCCATCTCCAGAGTCTCCCTGGACCAAAATTAGATTTCTTTGGTTGAGAACTGTGAGTTTAGCAACCTGAGCTGGCAGGTATCATTGATGGGCCTTGATACCCTTATTTAAGAAAAAAAAAAAAAAACTAGATGTTCTACTTTGCAGTGGGAAGAAATATCAGGGCAAAGCGGGAGATGCCAGGGACAAAGAATTCATAGAGTGGAAAACAGGAAAGCTGGGCTTACTGAAATACCTTGCCAGGGAGCAGGGGGCTAGGTGGGAGAGATCTGAGCTGGAGGAAGGATTCTGGACTCCCTTTTATTAACTATTTTTGTGGGCTTTTCATGACTGAGGGAGCCAATCTGTCGCTGTTGCTGTCTGCTGGGGTTTTATGGTTCGGTCTGGGTGGGCCTTTTGCACAGGAGGTGTCCTGCTTGTCTCTGTCTGCTCTGCTTCTGTATCCCTGGGTCATGGGGACCACTAGCCAGGTTCCCATGGCAACCCTATTGGTTTTCCTTTCTTATCTAGTTTGTGTCTCCCAGCATTATTCAGCCAAGCAGAGTCTTAAGTTTAACTTTATTAACCTCACAAAACGATAGTGCTGGTTAAAAGAAGTAATCTAGGAAGGTCTTAGTCATGGTTCTTGTCCAAATAAACAACTTAAGTTTTAACTCTATTAAGCGATACCTCACAAGATGATAGTGCTGGCTAAAAGAAGTAATCAAGGAAGGTCTTAGTCATGGTTCTTGTCCAAATAAACAACTATAAAATCAACTCCCCCTCTCCTCCTCCCCCCCCCCCAATATTTAGCTTTGTGCTTGGAATACACCAGGCTAAAAACACAGTTTATTATAGTCTCCGTTATGTGTAAGTCACATTTCTGCTTCACCTAGCACTATGAGTTCATTTAGATCATTAGAAGACTGATAAATTACATAAAGTTAAATCTTACATAGGAATTAGGTTTTAAAGTCCGTTTGTGAAATGACTGATTAAGATACTTAACATTATCCTTGGAAAGCCATTTGATAACTTATAAATATACAATGTCTGAATGCAACTTTGCCAGCAATTTCTCCTTAACCGATTTCCTTTATCATATTCAGATTTTTCTAGAATGAAGGAGCCAACGTATCTGCTTGCCTGGAAATAGATATTTCCCTTTCAGAGGTAGCCCAGGAAGCTTCAGATCTATCCACAGGGACTGAATGACCTCAGTGTCTCTGCCTGGCCTGTTTCCATGGCGGTATGGAAGCTACAGTGTCTGTATTTCTCTCTAGCTTCTCTCTCATTGACAATTTACAATTGAATTCAATACAATGCAAATTTCTTATGATTCTTTATTTTTTAGGCCCCTCGGTGCTATTCAAGCAATTCAGCAATCTATTCTTCGGGCACATCTTAGTTGTAAGGCTGCACCACCAATCACAATTGAATCCATCACTTTGCATTTGGAGACACGTTTCATTTTCCCACGCAAAACCCTTCTCTGCCAGCTTTCTTCAATGGGATGAGATTCCTCCTTTGGAAGTTTCCATCGGCCTGAACTGGACCCTTCTTCATAGTCTTTATTACAGAGCCGAGGATGGGAACAGCAGGAAGGGAAGGATTGAGCTTACCTTCAGGTCACTCAGCAAAGAAGGGTCTAGAGAACAGCTTCTGAGTGGGTCTAGAGAACAGCTTCACACTGCAGAGCAGTGCTATTAAAATGATGAAAGGCTACTGAGGAGGATCTAGTCTTGGAGTCAGGATTTATCGAGAGTCTGGCTGCAGGCAAAGGCAACTGTCTTGGATTCAGATAGATCTGCTTCTTCTTGTCCTGAAATTTCATGGAAAAATGACCAACATGGAGAAAAGCTCACACAAAACAGACCATAATGACAAAACTCCTTGAACTTTCACAAATGAAGCAACCCCATGTCACCAGCCCCTGGATGAAGAGACAGAACATCAACTCTGTCCCTCCACAAGCCTTTTTCCTGCTGTGAAGTCACAGGCTCTCCTGTTAGGCCCAAATGCCAGGCTGGGGTGGGCTTGAAACTTGAGCTGGTTGCCTCCCAACAGTGAGACCTAGGACCACGGGGCTGACTCGCCAGTATCCTCAGCGGCCATGTGTTTGATGCCTTGTGTCACTTCCATCAACAACAGGCCATTGCTGGCACTCAACAGAGGTTGGGAATCGTGTTCTAGAAAGAAAGCGAAGGTTGACCTACAATAGCATCTTGGGAACAGACTTTGATTCAGAGGGGAAATAAGGAACTGACCACCTAGGGCAGGTTGAATGCGTTGAGCTGGGTCTGATCATTTGTCTTCCCAAATCACATCCATTTAGGAGACTTGGCCTTTCTATTATCATTAGGGCATAATGCCGATGTTTGGAGACTGAACCTTCTGTGTAGACTGTTACAGGCCCTTTGCTTTCCATACCAGAATCATTAAGAAGACAGAGCAGAGAGTTGCCGTTGAAAGGGCATCTTCGTTCCTACTTTGTGAGGAGCTGCTCTATTTAATGACTCCCCTTGCCATGCCGGCATCTTTCAGACCGTTCACACATCTGTGAATTGCACCTTCACAGTCGTTCCCTAGAAGGAAACAATGACCTGCTCTTAACAGATCTGAAAAACCCCTCTGGGAAGAGATGCTGTCCCAAAATACGAGACAGACAGCAGAGCTCAGTCCCTCACAGTCCGGGAGGCCTTCGATCTCAGGCAGGTTGAGAGCTGAAATGGAGGTGCCAACGCTGCCTACAGCATACGCTGAAAAGACAAGTTCGGTGTGAAAGGAGGGTGTGAAAGGGGAAGGCCCGTACCCCAGTTATCCAGTTGCATGTGTCAGGAGAGGTGGGGGGAGAGGTCACTAGAGCTAAGGGCAGAGCTGTACTGCCTACTGCCCGCTGCGACCAACTCTCAGGGAAGGGCTGTGACCCCAAGAGTTTGCTGGCCCCTGGGGTCCAGGCCAGGAACACGTTCATTCTGTGATACTCAGTGCAGCCGGCCCAACTATGTGACTGGCGGGGAGATCGCAGGTGAACAGTCCAAGGACATCAAGTGAGGAGGAGTGAGTCCCTACAGCAGTCAAACATGACTGAACACCTGGTCCGAACCCGTGAGAGGGACAATGCAGACAAAGACCAGGTTGACGGTGGCGGGGCCTCGACATTTTCGGGTAAGACTCAGCACCAAGGAGAAGAGGAAGATTCTGAGTGGCCTTGGTGACCGAGGAGGCCTTGTTACTGCCCGGCGTGGCTGGGAGGACACACGCAGATGATGCTGTGGATGAGGCCGGGACGCAGAGATGCTTCGTCAGGCACTGCCGTGCTCGTGCTCCAGCCCACAGCTTGCCTGCTCCCATGTGACAGAGCCACTTTGCTCTCTCTGAGGGGACCTCTCCTTGCTTGTCGTCACTGTGAGGGCCGTGTCTTGCTGGCCTTACCGTGAACTCCTACACATCGGGGCCGTTCAGCACTTACCTCACACAGCAGCTGACTGGTTTCTACCCCAACAGACGTCCGGGCGGTATTTGTAAACTGCTTCGCCTGAACCCTCACCCCTGTGCTCGTCTGCCTCACATTTTGACCGGGGTCTTGCGTGACGTTGACGAAAGGATGAGCCGTCTCCAAAGTTCCTGGTGGCACCAGTCGCCTTAACCGAGTTCTGTGAGCCACCGACTCAGACAGTATCAGAAAAACCCACATGCCCCAACGCCACCTGGCTGAGCTTGGCCGGAGGGAAATGGATGGTCCATCAGGAACGCACGGGAGGCCTGACCAAACCCACCCACCTGACCCCCGCCTGACCAGACTCCCCAAGCCCGCCTGACCCTC